>BPLR01021710.1:86876-146132 GCA_021605095.1 Caerostris extrusa | reverse complement strand
CTATTTCATTCTGAAATCTCCCTCCTTATAAATGTGAGAATACTAGAATTACTTCAAATCTGTATTTCTTAGAAATTCAGTTTTGCTTTTCATCTGAGTTTATTATTTCCTGTTCAAGAAAAAAATAAGTTGAAGGCTTGCTGTCTACATTTTGTCATCATTTATTTCAATGAATACCTATAGGGATGTAGTTCACATCTTTCATGAAACTATAGGATGGATTTTCCGACTTATAGGTTTATCATGCTCACACGACAGCTTTGGATTCGTCGGTTTAAATCTATTTGTTAGTTTTGAAAACATAAATTGACTTGATTGCATAATAAATCAGAGCTGCTTAATCACAATGATTTATTTAGTAACAAGCTGTCGGTGCCACAGGTTTCGAGTTCGAATCCAGGCAGTGCCCTGGATGCTCGCAGTGATTCGGAATCCACATTAAACAGCAGATCCGGTCAAATATGATTGTTGGACATAAGGTTGGCATGCCTAACTCGTAAAAAGAAAACATCATCGTGCTCGAAATTCGCCAGTCGGCAGACGACCTTGATCCACCATGGGGCTGTTTGCCCCAATGAAGAAGAAGCAAGTATGTAATAATATCAAAGTTGAAATCGTGATGCATACCATTTTGTAATACGATTTTTAGGTATTTATCTACAAATTGTAGATATTAAACACAATGTTCGGTAATCTTGTTGTGTAAATATTTTTTTCCAATCACCGTTTGTCCTTCAAGTTATTGGCTATTAGGCTGTCAACATTAAAGCCTTCTATTTAGAAAGAATGAAAAGAAAATACATCACGATATTTTTTCCAAAATATTTTAATGGCCCATATTTAAAGAAAATTCAGACAATGCTGTAACTTCCAATCATGAAAAATTTTTTGTTTTTAACTAACGTTGATTTTTTTTTCCTCTCAAAAAATAATTTAAAACTGATTCCGGAATTTTTATTTAATTAAAAATACTTCCTTTAATAATCTGCAACCGATAAATACATAAAAACTGATGGAAGCCACATTTTTTTAGACTCCACCCCTTAAAAACGAGTCTTATCAAGTAAAAAAATAATTGTTATATCCAAATTCAATTCGAATACTAAAAATCCAATATTTACATTTTCAGATGCACCGAAAACAAAAGATTGAGCCCCCACTCTAACCGTCTTATTTTCTTTGGTTTTGCTCCTTGAGCAAACATATTATTTTTCTAATAATGAGGTGGTAATGCAATTTGGAGTGCGGTTAGGAAGGTTTTAAACATATGCAAGATGCGGGTTTTGCCTTTCTTTTTCCGAGAAACGAATATAAAAAGAAATTCTGCTAAGAAACTGCGTGGGGATAATGCGGAGAATGAACCTCCCATGCCATCGATCCCAGAATTCAATAAGCTAAGAGGCTCGACTTCATCAATCTTGCTTTTATTCAAGATATTAAAAGCTCAGCAACGCGTTGTTTCACTTAATAAGATAAAGAATTTTAAAATGTTAATCCCAAAGTAAATATATATATATATATATGTCACATTCGAAGTATTTCTCATTGTAAAATCTCCTTCCATTAAATGTGTGTGTACAAAAATTACTTAAACTCTATACTTCTTAGAAATTCAGTGTTTCTCCATTTGAATTCATTATTTCGTTAAAAATTAAAAAAAATTTTTTAATTAAATAAGAAAAATTATTATAATTTTTTTTAATTAAATAAAAAAAATTGGATATTTTTTGAAATTAAATAAAATATATATTCTTTTTGTTATCAGCTTAAAAAATCCACTAGAGAGGTACTTAAAAACTGGCTAAAAGTAAAGTTATTAAAAAGGTAAGAAAAAAATTTACAGCATTAGTTTTCAGTATATTTTGCTATCTAACACTACTCTTTCTTAGTATATGTATTTGAAAATAAATTTTCTACAACTTCTAAACCTTTAATCCTATATTAGTCCTTTCCTTTAATTTTTATTCTATTTCATTGTAAAATCTCCTCCTTATAAATGTGCGTATGCAAGAATTACTTTCAAAATCTTATAGTTTCTTAGAAATTTCGCAGGCTTTTTCTTTTATATTTATTGTACATCTATAGAATTTGATTGCATAATACACAGAGCTACTAAATCACAATAATTTATTTAGTGAATAGCTTCCGGTTTAGTTCGAATGGCGGTGCGCACAGATAGAATCTTCCGCAGGTAGTTTCGTCGGTCCTTACCCCTTAAAAAGAAACCATATTTATTGAAAACCATCATCAGGTTTCGAAAGTATATGATTAATTCTGATTGCATAATACACAGAGCTACTAAATCACAATAATTTATTTAGTGAATAGCTTCCGGTGAACTAGGTTTCGAGTTCGAATCCCGGAGGTGTCTATGGATGCTCACAGTGGTTCGGAACTACATTAAACCGCAAGTCCGGTCTAATATGATTGTTGGACGTAGGGTTGACATCCTTACCCCCTTAAAAAGAAACCATCATCGTTCTCGTAATCTACCAGTAGGCAGACGGCCATGGCTACTCCTGGGGCTGTTGCTCCAATGCAAAGAAGAAGCAACTATAATTATATCAAGGTTTAAATCTTAGATGCCTACCATTTTAACAGAATTTCTAGATAAATTAAACAGAATGTTTCGTAATCTTGTTCTGAATTTTTTTTCCAATGACAATTTGTCCTTCAAGTTAGCTATTATAGCCTGTCAGCATTGTACCATGCTTATTAGAAAGAAGGACAGAAAACACATTACGAAATTTTTTCAAAAAAATATTTTGATACTGCCCCATATTTGAAGTATTTTAGACAATGCTGTAACTTTCAATCATGCCAAATTTTGCCTTTTTACTAACGTTCCTGTTTTTTTTCAAAATAATTTAAAAGGATTCCGGAATTTTTTTTAATTAAAAATTCCGTTAATAACCTGCATTCGATAAATACATCAAACCTGATGGAACCCCACATTTCTTACTCTCCCTCCCTTTAAAAAGCGAGTCTTATCAAGTAAAAAAAAAGAATTGTTATATCCAAATTCAATTCGAATATTAAAATCCAATATTTACATTTTTCAGATGCACCGAATAGAAAAGATTGTGCCCCCCACTCTAACCGTCTTACATTTTTTGGTTTTGTTTTCAGCAAACATAAAATTTTTTTTTCTGATGATGATGTAGTAATGCAATTTGGAGTGCGGTTAGAAGGTTTTAAACATATGCAAAGATGCGGTTTTGCCTTTCTTTTCCTTTTCTTTCCGAGAAACGAATTTAAAAAAAAAGAAATTCTGCTTCAGAAACTGGGTGATGATATCGCGGAGAATGAAACCTCCCGTGCTATCGATCCCTGAATTCAATAAGCTAAGAGGCTCGACTTCATCAATCTCGCTTTTATTCAAGATATTAAAAGCTCGCCACGCGTTGTTTGACTTAATAAGATAAAGAATTTTCAAATGGAAACTGCTTCCAAAATAAAAAAGCATCACATTCGAAGTATTTCATTGCGAAAATCTCCTTCCTTATAAATGTGTGTATACAAGAATTATTTAACAGCTGTACTTCTTAGAAATTTAGTTTTTTTTTTCCTATGAATTATTATTTTGTTCAAAAAAAAAAATTGCAAAAAAATATTTTTAATTAATTATTTTTGAATTTAATGAAATAAAATGAATATAACTCTTTTTAATTAGTGTTAGTTAAGTTATTTAAAAAAACAGTAATATAAAAAATTGTAAGTCAATTCCTAAATTTTTTTCACTATATTGCAGAAAGTCCTTTATAAAACAATTTTCATTCATTTTTTTTAAGTTTATATGGCGCCTTCTATTGGTAGATATATGCAATCTAAAAAAGCTAAAACTAATTAAGTTTAATTACTGAATTAATATTTGAAAAACTGTATTAATAAGTGTCATCCACTACAAGTTCAAAAATGCATTTGAACTTGAGTGGATGATTAAACAGTATTTTATTAGCGATTCAAAATTTGAACAAGATATATATATAGGGAGAGTGTGATCTATTAGAAGGAATTGAATAAAAATAATAAATTTACAGCATCAGTTTCAGTTAATTTTCCAATCTAACACTAATCTTTCTACGTATTTGAAAAATAAATCTAAAATCTAAAAACCGTTAATCCTACATTAATCCTTTCCTTTAATTCTTATTCTAATTCATTGTAAAATTTTCCTCCTTATAAATCTGTGTTTACAAGAATTACTTAAAATCTATACTTCTTAAAAATTCATTTCTTTTCATCTGAATTCATTATTTCGATCAAAAAAAATTACAAAAATATTTTAATTTAAATGTTTTTAAAATTTAATAAAATAAAATGAATATAATTATTTTTAATTAAATAAGAAAATCATATTTTTTAAAAAAAAAATTTTTTATCAACTTTTCTCAACACCAGATAGAGACGTCGTTAAACACTGACTAAAAGTTATTAATTGGGTATTTAAAGAAAATAAGATAGAAAATTCATAGTATTTGTTTTCAGTATATTTTTCAATCTAACACTAATCTTTCTACATGTATTTGAAAATAAATTATCCAATATCTCAAAACTTTTAATACTACATTAATCACTTCCTTTAATTCTAATTCTATTTCATCGTAAAAATCTTCCTCCTTATAAATGTGTGCATACAAGAATTACTTAAAATCGATACTTCTTAGAAATTCAGTTTTTCTTTACATCTGAATTTATTATTTCGTTCCAAAAAATAGCAAAAATATTAATTAATTCTTTTTATAAATTTAATTAAATAAAATAATGAATATAATTATTTTTAATTAAATAAGAAATACATATTTTTTTGTTATCAGCTTTTCTCAACACCAGATAAAAATGTCTTTAAAAACTAACTAAAAGTATTACTTAAGTTATTTTAAAAAAATAAGACAGAAAATTTATAGGATTTATTTTCAGTATATTTTCCGATCTAACAGTAATCTTTCTATATATATTTGAAAATAAATTATCTAAAATCTAAAAACCGTTATTCCTACATTAATCCTTTCCTTTAATTCTAATTCTAATTCATTGTCAAATCTCCTTCCTTACAGCTGTGTGTATACAAGAATTACTTAACATCTATACTTAGAAATTCAGTTTTTTTTTTCCATCTGAATTCATTATTTCGTTCAAAAAAATTACAAATGAATTTTAAATGATTTTTTTAATTAAATAAAAGAAAATTAATATAATTACCGTTTTAATTAAATAAAAAAACATATTATTTTGCTATCAGCTTTTCTCAACACCAGATAGGGTTCTCCTTAAACATTGGAGTTATTATTAAGTTATTTAAGTTATTAAAAAAAAAATTAAGTTATTAGTTAAGTTATTTAAAGAAAATAAGATAGAATATTTGAAGCAATTTTTTTCAGTATATTTTCCAATCTAGCACTAATCTTGCTACATATATTTGAAAATAAATTATCTAAAATCTCAAAACTTTTAATCCTACATTAATCCTTTCTTTTAATTTTAAGTCTATTTCATTGCAAAAATCTCCCTCCTTAAAAATGTGTGTTTACAAGAATTACTTAAAATCTATACTTCCTAGAAATTCGGTTTTTCTTTTTCATCTGAATTTATTATTTCGTTAAAAAAAAAAAAACAAAAAAAATTTGAATTAATTATTTTTATAAATTAAAAAAGATGAAATTAATATAATTATTTTTTAATTAAATTAAAAACATATTATTTTGCTATCAGCTTTCTCAACACCAGATAGAAATGTCTTTAAAAACTGACTAAAAGTATTACTTAAGTTATTTTAAAAAATAAGATAGAAAGTTTACAGTATGTGTTTTCAGTATATTTTCCAATCTAACAGTAATCTTTCTATATGTATTTGAAAATAAATTATCCAAAATTTCAAAACCTTTAATCCTATATTAATCCTTTCCTTTTATTCTAATTCTATTTCATTGTAAAATTTTCCTTCCTTATAAATGTGTATACACAAGAATTATTAAAATCTATATTTCTTAGAAATTCAGTTTTTTTTACATCTGAATTTATTATTTCATTATAAAAAAATTACAAAAAATATTTTTAAATTAATTAGTTTTTAAAATTTAATGAAATAAAATAGAATCTAATTTTTTTAATTAAATTTATCCATATTTTTTTATTATCAACTTTTCTCAACGCCAGATAGAGATGACCTTAAAACTGACTAAAAGTATCACTTAAGTTATTTTAAAAAATAAGATAGAAAATTTATAGGATTTATTTTCAATCTATTTTCGAATCTAACACTAATCTTTCTATTTGTATTTGAAAATAAATTATCTACAATATCAAAACCTTTAATTCTAAACAGATATTTTTATTTTCTGTAACCGAGCAACTGCCAGTCTTGTGTAATAAAAAAAAACTTTTTATTTAGATAAATTAGAGGGATTGTGTGTATTTAAAATCCTCACAAATTGGGAACAGTTCCAAATCCCCACTTAAATCTTTAATACCAATGTTTTCAAAAATCTCATGGAAATCCCCAAATCTCGCATAAATCCCCAAATTCCTTGCAAATCGCCAAAAACTCGTACAAGTCATGGAGAAACATAAAATGTTTTACAGCTTTTTCCAAATTTTACAACTGAATCTTCTAGTCTTATGAGACAAAATTAAGATTGTACGTATTTTTTCTATTAAACGAGGTACATTTATATTAAATATATAATAGAAGTGTTTTTTAGAAAAAAATTAAAATGTTTATATATATCTAATAAACAAACCTTTAATTGCCTAATAGCAAACAAAACCTGTCTCAAATAAAACTTTAGATAAATAACAGATGCAGATGGACAGATGATGCTTGCTATATACATTTTGTCGTCATTAATTTCAATAAATACCTATAGGGATCGCACGTATATAGTTCACATCCTTCTTGAATCCATTGGAAGGAATTTCCAATTTATAGGTTTATCATTCTCATCTCTGACACGAACGCGTTAGCTTTGGTTTCGTCGGTTTATATCTGTTTCGAAAGCGTAGATTGATTTGATTGCATAATAAACAAAGCTACCGTATCATAATCATTCGAATGATCAGTGAAACAATCTATAGCAGCCTGATGGTCGAGTGACTTGCTCTCGGTGCAACAGGTTTCGGGTTCGAATCCCAGCGGTATCATGTATGCTTGTAATGGTTCGAATTCACTTTAAACCGTAGGTGCTGATCTAATATGACTGTAGAACATAGGACGGACAACACTACTCTTTAAAAGAAAAAAACCTCCCATCTCGAAATCTACCACCATAAGCTATTGCCCCAATGAAGAGGAAGTAATTATGCAGTAATCCCAAAATTAAAATCATCGATGCATACCATTTTGTAGCACGATTCTTAGATGAATTAAATACAATGGTTGGTAATTTGTTCTGGAAATTTTTTTCCAAATATTTTTGACCTTCCTTCAAGTTATTGATTATTAGACTGCCAGCATTGTAACATGTTATATGGCGTAACTCAAGGTGCATTACAAAGAAGCCTGCTTATTAGAAAGAATGAAAGAAAATAGAAAGAATGAATGAAAATAGAAAGAATGAAATAAAATACATTACGGATTTTTTCCAAGTTATTTTACTATCCCATATTTGAAGTATTTCAGACAGTGCTGAAACTTCCAATCATGTGTTCTGATTGCAAATCTAAAGGACCATTCACCATCTAGAAATCTGCTATACATAGCAACAATTAGCACATGCTATTAGCAGAATATGAAGTAGGTTCTTTTAATACGCTAAATTTACCATTGATCCACGACTAGTCATAATTTACCCATATTACCAGTAGGCCACGATTATCCAAGGTTAGCTTATATTGTCAACGGCCAATTATTGGCTAAAATCCATTTATAGTACTGCGTACGCCATATTGGCTTATATAACATAGTACCATAACATAGGACGGACAACACTACCCCTTAAAAAAATAACTCCTATCTCGAAATCTGCCAGCAGACAGACGGCATTGACCCACCATGGGGCTATTGCACCAATGAAGAAGAAGTAAATACCAAAATTAAAATCATCGATCCATAACATAGTCATAACAAATATAACATAGTCATAACATAACACTCATATGGCCGTAGAGCGTCACAGAAAGCCCAATCAGACTTCTCACCCAGCATCATTCCCAATCTGTAAAGGGGCAATTCAGCTTTAGGCACACTAATGTGATGTGATGTAGTAATAGTAGTAGTATATAACATAGTAGATTCTTTATATACGCCATACTTGGCCTATATAACACTAGCCTACCATTGGACTATTGCTTTATGCTAGACTTCATCAAGGGTTAATTGTACTTAAAAGAAAATTCAGAAATGAGCAATTTGGGATAATCTTTTCATTCCAACAAAACAAAGTGCAATTGCCAATTGCAAATATAAATAAATATCGACATATAAAATTAATATATTATGATGAATAAAATGCAATAATAGCTGAACAGTTCTTCATAAAATGACGCCTTTGTTTTTTTGGGGAGATGAAACATTTCAATACATATTTTATGGAAACTGTCCAGATCCAAGCAATAAAACTGGCATAGAAATCATTTTTGTTCCTTGAAAGATGCATTCACATACTTGAAGAGCGAGCTACTTCATCTTAGAACAGTTTCCCTCAAGACATTTCTGCTCGGAATGCCAGCAACTTACTGCCCTCATAAATTATTGCATGAGTATGCATGAAAAATTCAATACATTCAAAATTGTTGAAGATAAATTCACGTAAATAATGTATATTCTGAGGAATACAAATGATTCCTTTGACAGAAATGTTTTTATTCTTATTTGAAATGTATATATATGATTGGACTGAAGGCTAGAAACTTTCAAATCGTAATCGAATCGCGAAAGACTAGATGGCTTCGTGAAATATTGTTTTACTTCAAATATGATATATATATATATATATATATATATATTTATATTATATATATATATATATATATATATATATATATTGTTTTTTGATGCAGTAGCATTGCAAGTGGGTTATTCTTTTTCAATTTTTTCTATTTTTCTGGGGTTTTATAGTTGTATTGTTTTTTATGAGACACGGCTGGGCGACATTATATTATTCATTTTTCAATTTTGAGATATTTTGATTTCATTATTCTAAATCAGTAATTTTTAACTGATGTACCATGGTTACTTTAGGATGGTGTCGTATGTATAGCTTGAGTATTAAATTAAATTATTCTTTAAGAAGTCAGGTTATAATATTGATTTTTTCAATATTCAAATATTTTGATTTTAATTTTCAAATCAGTAAATTTTAACCAAATATTCAGATGTGGTATGTATAACTTGAATATTAATTTAATATTTTAAATTATAATATTTATTTTTCAATTTTCATTTATTTTGATTTTAATATTTTAAATCAGTAATTTTAACTAATGTAGCATGGTTACACTAAGAAGGTGTAGTATGTATAGCTTGAATTAAACAAAATTATTCTTTGAAGGTATATATTACAAATACATGAGATTTCTATTTTAAACATAATATGTGCATAAATGAAAATAATAATAATCTAACTTCGATAATTGTAAGGATACATTACAAAATACATCTAACTTCGATAATTTAATAAATGTTTTAATTAAGATAAATATCGGTTTTTAAAAAATATTTCAATTTCAGTACAAATTAACATACACAGTATTGATAAATCAGTACTCTATTTGGATCATAATTTTAAGCAAATCATATCAGCTAAAGCGTTTTTAGAACACTGTGAAATAAAAGTTTTTCTTTTGGAATTGTATGGATTTTGTTATCTGGTATCTGTCTTGTACAATGGTATTATATTTAAATACTTCAATTAAATTTCATTTAATTTTTCAAATAACACTTTCAATTTTTAAATACGTTTTCCAGATTTAGTTATACTACTGTGCCCAAAAAGTAAGATCAATTATTTTTTTCAAAAACTCTTTTATTTATTCTTCCAATTTTTATTTTATCGCCTTCAAAGTAATCCTCTCCGGATACAATGAACTTAGGCCAACTTTTTCCAATCATCAATGCATGTTAAAAAGTCATCGTCAGGATGGCCTTCAAAGCGAGCGGCGATTTATGTTGAATCTCTTCAATCGACTCAAAACGTTGTCCCCGGGGTGATCTTTTGAGTTAAGGGAATAACTTTCAGAAGCCCTACGGTGTGAATACGGTGGCTGCGGAAATATATGGGTTTCATTTTTGAGAAAATCAATGTCGATTCCCAAAGAATCAATGCAGTGTGAGCTGGCGCATTCAGTGTTATTCGGTACCAATCGAGATTTGACGCGTTTGAGGTCCAAAATGGAATTGACTGATCCTTTTGAAATTCCAACATCATCAGCAAGGTCTCTAACTGTAAATCGACGGTTTGTAAGCATCAAATGTTTGATTTTTGGGCGTGAGCTTCGTCGGTTGAGATTGATGGTCGACCATAGGGCTCTTCGTCTTCAACGCGTTGTCTGCCTTCTTTGAACTGTTTTATACCACTTCTAAACATTTCTTTCCGATATAGGTATGCTCACCGAATGCCTTCTGCAACATTCTATACGTTTCCGTAAACAAAATTTAATGCAAGTTCTTTGCTCAATTAATTTATGCATTTCAAAAATTACCGGAATCAGATTTAGCGCCCCACAAAGCCAAGCGTAACTCAAATACTAATGAATATTTTGACGTGAAATAAGCCCCAGGAATTTTAAATTGAAAATGGGTCTTCCTTTTTGGACACAGTAGTATTATGAAATAAAAACACAATTATTACACAAACAATTTTAAAATAAAGAAATGTTATTTTAATTAAATAATAATAAAAAAATTTTTGTTAATATTTTTATGTCCTATCTTTATATTCAATACATATTTCTTATCTTAAAGTAATGCAATAATAAAAAGTTTATTGTTAACTTATATATATTTAGTAAAATAATGTTAACTTCATTTTGGTGTTTTTATGACGGAAATTAAATGTATTACAGTTTTCAAAAAAACTAGATTAATTTTTGATTAAAGCATTGTGAATTTAATTAATTTTATAATTCATTTTCAGCTTTGGGCAATTGTTTTTTGTTTGCATATCCTGTTAATTAATTTCAGCATATTTTATTAAAAAAGTTACGAAAGTCTCTTATAAAATAAATTCAAAACTGTCAAAGCAATATGTGAAACATTTTTTACTAAAATATGATCCTAATTAAATAAAGTTTTAGTTTACAGAATAAATATTAAAAAATTATGATTACGAAAGTATGGATTAAAAACATAGTAAACTCAAAATTTTGATTTCGATCAGTGATAATCAACATTTTTTTTTTTATATTTAAGAAAAAGTTTGTTATGATTTAAAGTCTAGCCACTGATTATATATTTATTACAATAAAAATTAAAATAATAATTATATAATTAATTTTCCTCAAATGATTTCGTGAATTTCCTTTAACTTTACATAAAATATAAGATTAGCGCTATATAACTTTTTAATTAAAATAAATCAACATTTCACTAATTTTTGTAGTTTTGTACTTTTTGTACTACGTCATATTTTTTTATTAAATATGTTTCATTAATTGATATTTAGTAAAAAATCATAAATTTCAACTTTTTGCAGAAAAAAAATATTTTTAAACTTTTTATTCTGTATATAAGCTTTTTATTATTTAACTGAATTGAATAGAATGATAATTAATAAAATTTGTTTTAATATTTGAATACTTATATTATATTATTCCCTTCTTAAATTTCAATATTTAGATATACATTTAACGTAACATATTTTTTCATAGGAATAAAAAGATTATATTGCATACTTAAAGTCAGAATAATTTGAAAACAATATCATTTTGCAAAGTAAAGAAAAAAGAATTTTTTTAAAAAATAAAGCACTACAGAATTATTGTACCAAATAATGCCTAAAGAAAAAAAAATCAGGGAACATCATAAAAAAAAAAAATTCTTGTAGAATTTTTTTTCATTTAAAAATAAACAAATGAATAAATAAAATAAAATTAATAAAAAAATAATCACTAAAATTAAAATTTATTATAATATGCATATCCAACAGAAAATCATTTTTTAAATCACAATTTTCTGTGGACATTCAAAACACATTCTATTTAGTAAAACAACTTCATCTTAATAATAATTTACGTTGGACTTGGATAAATAATTTTGAAAATAATGTGTAATTTTAGTATAAGTATGTTTGTTAAGCAATACAATCGAATGAAAGGCACTTACTAAATATTTCTTTTTTCAATTCCAGATATTAGCTCACACTCTTC
Source organism: Caerostris extrusa (assembly GCA_021605095.1). Classification (NCBI taxonomy): domain Eukaryota; kingdom Metazoa; phylum Arthropoda; class Arachnida; order Araneae; family Araneidae; genus Caerostris; species Caerostris extrusa. Next base: position 133,829 of record BPLR01021710.1, on the reverse strand, counting down.
CTATATATATCTTGTTCAAATTTCCAATCGTTCATAAAATACTTTTTATTCATCCACTCAAGTTCAAATACATTTTTGAACTTGTAGTGGATGACACTTGATGTTAATACAGTTTTTCAAATATTAATTCATTAATTAAATTTAATTAATTAATTAATTTTAGTTTTTTGATATATGTTGCTTGTATTTACCAATAGATGGCGCCAGATGTAAGAGGAGAATTTCAATTTTATTTGTAAAGGACTTTTCTGCAATATAGTAAAAAAGTAGGAATTGACTTTAACAAATTTTTTTTTATATTACTTGTTTTACCAATATTTTTTACATCGCATTAGTATAAATTATCCTTATAAATTGTGTGAAAAGTATAAAGAGTATTAGACATTTGTTAACAGCAAAAAATATGGTGATTTTTATAGAGAACGAAGATAAAAAATATTCATGACTCAATCAAAGATAACATCTTTACTTGCAATATTTATTCGTTCCTTTTTATTGTTTTCCGTGCATAAATGGCAATCTGGAAGGAAATTAATCGATTCGGTTCGTTGAACTAATCGGCTTACACTTTAATAGACTTGATTCGTTCAAGTGCGAACGAATGGTAAAAAGTGATTTATGATCAAACATTTTGTAAAAACTTGTTCTCGTCATCGCCTTTTATTATTATTCTCTAATCAGTAAAAAAATATTTTTTTATGGCTTTATGCATCATAGCTTCAATTTGCTATTACAGTTTTTCGCTGATATAATAACGAAAAAATTTTATGAGTTCTATCATAATCATAGTGGAAAATGTGCTTGGCTCAGAAATGTTGTGAGTCTATCATTCAATAACAGTTATCCATAAAGTAAATGGTTTTATAGCATATCAATCATCAAAACAATCGATCGTTTAAACTATTTAAAATTATTTTCGAAATATAAAAAGAAAACTAGAAAAGTAATATTTTCTACGAATTGATTTAGTTTGCAATAATAATTTTTTACATTATATGGATTGATTCATATTTTAAAAATTATACCCTTTCATCTCCTTTTATGCCAAAGGAAAAATTAATTTTTTGATAAATATCATAAATAATAAAATTGCCAAATAATGTCTTTTTATACATCAATCAGAGAGATTATAGAATTCATTCATGTTCAAATAATAATTTATTAAAGGAATAATTTTAAAACTTTTTCAGGTGATGATACTTTTTTTAAAAATTATATAATGACAGTGTTTTTTAAATAAATGATTTTTTTCTTGCGGTTCTTTTTTACAAATTTAATAAAAATATTATTCATCTAAAAAAGTAAGAATAAATTTAAAAAAACTGAAATCTGCTCAGCAAATTTTAACTCATCATGTGTGAACATTCGAGAACGGATGAATAAACTCAGAAATATGCCAATATTTAATAATGCAGGAGATATATGAAGCAATTGATTGGAATACTACAAGAATGGCCAAATTCAATAGCCACATTAATATAGCAATGTTGAATAGATCAAAGTTGTATAAATATATCAAAGTTATAAGAATACATCAAAATAAGAATACATCAAAGTTTATAAGAATATATCAAAGTTGTATAAATATATCAAAGAAGAATATATCAAAATTTATAAGAATATATCAAAGTTTGAAAATTCTAGAAAATGAAGAATGATCAATTCCACAAGAAACACTATGACATGCAATAGTCAAAAGAATATATCAAAGTTTGAAAATTTAAGATAAATGAAGAATAAAGTATTCAAAAGAAACACTATGACATGCAATAGTAAAGGAATATGTCAAAGTTTGAAAATTCTAAGCATAAATGAAGAATAAAGTATTCTAATTCTACAAGAAACACTATGACATGCAATAGTCAAAAGAATATATCAAAGTTTGAAAATTCTAAGCATAAATGAAGAATGAAGTATTCCCAATTCTACAAGAAACACTATGACATGCAATAGTCAAAAGAATATATCAAAGTTTGAAAATTCTAAGCATAAATGAAGAATAAGTATTCCCAATTCTACAAGAAACACTATGACATGCAATAGTCAAAAGAATATATCAAAGTTTGAAAATTCTAAGCATAAATGAAGAATAAAGTATTCCCAATTCCACAAGAAACACTATGACATGCAATAGCCAAAAGAATATATCAAAGTTTGAAAATTCTAAGCATAAATGAAGAATAAAGTATTCCCAATTCTACAAGAAACACTATGACATGCAATAGTCAAAAGAATGTATCAAAGTTTGAAAAATTCTAGGCATAAATAAAAATAACAATTTTTCCTTTTAAAATTAACAGTTTTTGCATATACTAGTATATTGCTGAAAAATATTTTACTAATTGTATTAATACAATAACTTTTATCCATATTTAGTTTGGGAATATTTTTTAGGCAAAATCCCATAGGAATTTTGTAGTTTCGATATTTTATATTAAAAATATATTCATCAAAGATAATTAATGAAATGAAATTTTGCAGAGAATATAAAATACTACGAAATAAAATAGAACCTTAAATTTGTTAAAAAATATCAAAATATAAGGAGCAGATATTTAAGAATTACATATCAAACATTTATTTATTATATAGAATTTATTTTTATCAAACATTATCTGGATTTGAAAATATTTTCTTCTACAATATTAGAAGATATGTTCTGAGATATAAAATAATGAAGGAAATGTAGAATGCGATATAATATGTAACAGAGGTTTTTTTTACAGTTTATTGAAATTTTTATAATTATCTAAATTTGAGGACTATAACCAAAAATTTTTTTACGGTAAATACTGTATTGAAACTCAATATCAATGCAAAGGATTTTGCATCTTGACTTCTCAAAAACAAAAGACCAATGATAAAAATCGATATTTACAAGTTGACAATTCTTTTTCTGAAGACATCTTCTCCATTTGAGAGACATTTGAAATACAGAATTTAAAAAAAAATATTTTTTTCAAGCACTATATAACTTCTTCAAGAATATGATTGGAAAAAAATGCACATATCCAAATCTTCACTTTAATTTTGACTTACTGTAAAGGAAAAATGTCTGTCTTGACAATATAGAAAAACAAGTAATGTAACAAAAAAAAATTTTTTAAAGTCAATTTCTACTTTTTTTTTTTCAATATATTGCATATAGTCCTTTATAAATAATTTTCATTCATTTTTTAAGTTTATCTGGCGTCATCTATTGGTAGATATATGCAACTTAAATCTAAAAACTAAAATTAATTAATTAAATTTAATTACTAAATTAATATTTGAAAAAACTGTATTAACATCAAATTTCATCCACTATAAGTTCAAAAAAATGTATTTGAACTTCAGTGGATGAATAAAAGTATTTTATTAACGATTGAAAATTTGAGCAAGATATATATAGGGAGAGTGTCAGCTAATAGAAGGATTTGAAAACAAAGAATGAAATTTATATTTAATATTTTATACGAGATTATAGATATCTTAAAGTCCAAATACACGTTATATGAATTAAAATATATTGTTTTTTATTATTTTAAGTAATATTATTAATTTTAAAATATTTTTATAGTCATTGTTCACAACATTATTCATTCAATTTTATTTTAAAAACTACTGAAAATAGTTTCTTCATAATAAAATTTTTAGTAATAATATGTACTATTATATCATTAATTAAACAATAAGAAAATAATATTATTTAAAAACTAAGAAACAGATATTTTATCAATAAAAATATTCCTGATTCTATAAGATCAAAGATGAAAAAAACGGAAAATACTTCTTATTTGATATTTAAAAGAATAGTAATATTAAATTATTTTTCATTGCTCCATTTTACAGTAATTCTGTTATCTCTTTTAATTTTAAAAATAGTTCCATAATGGAGTAAAGAATTATGAATTATTTTTATTTTTATTTTCATCAAATATTTAACTAAAAATATATGTATAAATAAATGTATTGCAAAAAAATGTTTAATAATTTTCAAATATTTTTATATAAAATTTTAAAAATATTTTAAGAATATATTTCAGTTCATTTTTTAAGTTTAAAAAAATGGATTTTTTTAAATTATTTTCTTTTAAGTTTACATTAAAAATTTCTAAACTTCTGCTATTTTATTTTAATCAATAGATTTTTTTGTTGATCTTGTTTATAAGCTCCTATTTATCTTTACTATAACCTCATTGTAAACCTCTAAAAGAGTTTTCTTCTAAATGTTTCAAGAGGATATGATCAATCTTGAAATTTACAATATTCAAAATGCATATTGCAAATAATATAAACCATTTGATAGGAATAGTATGTATATTGCAATTAAGTTATTACTAAATAAAATGAATAAAAATATATAAAGTTATTAACCTAATTCTCTGAATCTTACTAAAATATTCAAAAACAGAAAAAATATTTCTAATATATCTGATTAAAAACAGATCATTGAGACAATTTTATACATACAAATTAAAATCAGTTTGGATTCTAAATATTGGGAATTTAGTTTATTCAACGTCATTGTTTAGTCACATGAATTGTTTAGTTTTTTTTAATTAATTTTATAGCATTTATGCCCATTGATCAACAAAGCATAGAAATTTTAGGTGCCAAAAATAATGAAATGAAATATTAGAACTTGTCCATAGGGTCTTTCATATTTTCTTCGATTTCATTTATTTAAAATTGATAGATTACAAAAATTATTGAAAGATTTCCATTTATTTGAAGAAATACAAATAAAGAATTTTAGTTAATTTATGGATTAAAAGTATACGATTTATATTTGAAATTTGGAGGAAAAACTATGAAGATTTTCTAATAAAAAATCAGTTGATTTTCAATTGATCTTAGCATAAAAGAACAAACATTACATATTATTGCTAATAAAAGTATAAGATTTGTATTTGAAATTTGGTAAGAAAAATCTAAAAATTTTCTAATAAAAATACCAGTTGATTTTCAATAAGATCTTAGCATAAAAAGAACAAACATTACATATTATGGTTAATGAAAGTATAAGATTTGTATTTGAAATTTGGTAAGAAAAATCTAAAAATCTTTTCTAATAAAAAAAATACCAGTTGATTTTCAATAGGATCTTAGCATAAAAGAATAGACATTGCATATTGTGGTTAATGTTTATATTATAACATGTACATGAATTGAGGAATAAACATTCCACATTAAGTTAATGCTTATATGATAATATTTTCTACTAAAAATCAGTTGATTTTCAAAAGTATCTTAGCATAAAAGAATATACATTGTATATTGTGGTTAATGTCTACATTATAACATGTACTTGAATTGCGGAATAAACATTCCACATTAAGTTAATGCTTATATGATAATATTTTCTTGAAAAATCAGTTGATTTTCAAAAGTATCTTAGCATAAAAGAATATGAGAACGTTGTATATTGTAGTTAATGTTTACATGATAACATGTACTTGAATTGCGGAATAAACATTCCATTTTAAGTTAATGCTTATATGATAATATGGACTTGAATTGGGAAGTGAGGTCAAATGCGTTGACACAGTGAGCTCATATTTGAATAAATGCCTGTGAGAACATGGTCCAAACAATTATGGGTTGAAAATTATAAAATCCTCAACGTCTTCCGGTTCACTAAATCCATAATTCCCAATTAATCTTAATGCTTTACTTTTTTTTTCTTTCTTTCCACTTTGTGCAAGATGGGCGATAGGTACGATCTGATGCTGATACGATCTCTCAGAATTCTTCACACGCTGACACCCTTGACAGGAAATGGGTTCAAGAACTACTTTCAAACTGTGACGTTCAAATTGTTGGACGTGAAACGAATCGTATAAAAGCTGGTTGCCAGCAAGAGTTGGACATCAGTTGACAGTTGTCTTTTTGGAATTACTTTCGTTTGGGACTGTGTTCTTTCCTGTCTTTAGTGCAATAAACATGAACAAATTTGTGGTAAGATCTTCCAAGTATATATCTAAAAAAAATTAATTCTAATTATTTGACTTTGGTATTTTTGATTTCATTCCATATAACTATAAATCGTTTATAATATGGATTTTATTTAATAATTCATTGATAGTTATTTCCTGAATCTAAGGGTTTTAAAATAGATTTAAAAATAAATGCAATATACATGAACAATTTGTGGTAAGATCTTCAAGTATATATCTAAAAAAAAATTTAATTGTAATTATTTGTCTTTGGTATTTTTGATTTCATTCCATATAACTATAAATCGTTTATATTATGGCATTTTTTTTTAATAATCTATTGATAATCTATTAATTGATTTATTTTATAATCTATTGATTTCCAGAATCTTCCAAGTTTTAAAAATAGATTTAAAGGTAATATTTTTATAACTATTCAAAATATAAAAATTTGTTTATTCATCGTCAATTTTAAGAAAATCATTAGCACGAATATTTATTTATTACAACTGTAGAAATTAAATAATTCATAGCTACAGCACTTAAAAAAATTGATAATTTTTAATTAAAAAAGAAATGCTTTTGTAAAACTTAATAACATTTAACAAAATGTGTTTCTTAAATAGTTAAAACATGTTTCCTGTATAGTTAACAAAGTATGCTTTCTGAATAGTGTTTATTGAAAATGTGCTTGTTCATTATTTATCTAATGGTACAAAACTTATTGTACTCTTCGCCCCCAAATTAATTTAAATGTTATTTTAACATTAATCAATAATTTAAAAATAAATATTATCTTTCCCTCCTCTATTATATGGTTCATTGTACCATTTTGACTACAGTGTGTTATTTCTTATGATTCTTTAAATTAATAAATACAAATATTTTATTTTGCGATGAATAACTTTGCTTATATTATATCTGAACTTGTATTGATTTTCTTTCCTCATTGGCTAATAGCATGAGAAATTATTGCCTTCAAGTGTTCTATTGCACTTCCTTAAACTTACCTTCAAGGCAAACCCTCAGAATCCCTTTGTTAATCGCATTTGTAAAATTTCTAACTTCCTCTATTTTCCTTGCTCATTATGAAAGTTTTCACGTAAGAATTTCACAAAATGATTGCCCATTTTAAGAAACAGTAAAATACTATTGTGTCCAAAAAGTAAGACCAATTCTCCATTTAAATTTTCTGGGCATATGGTATTTCAATTTTTTTTTTTTTTTTGGGTTGTTGGCACTGCCTTGACATCTGTGTGGAAATTTCACGTCAAAATATTCATTATTGTTTGAGTTAAGCTTGGCTTTGTGAGATGCTAAAACTGATTTGGTTGAGGTTGATGGTTGACCAGGGGGGCTCTTCGTCTTCAATGCATTCTCTGCCTTCTTTGAACTGTTTTTACCACTTCTAAACATTTTTGTACGATATAGGAATGCTCACTTAATGCCTGCTGCAACATTCTCTACGTTTCGCATGTTCTTGTACAATTAATTCAGACATTTCAAAAGTCGCCGGAATCTGTTTTAGCACCTCACACAACCAAGCATGTTCAAACACTAATGAATATTTTGACGTCAAATTTCCCACAAATGTCAAGAACAATGCCAACAACCTAAAAGAAAGAAAAAAATTGAAATACGATATGCCCAGGAAATTGAAATTGAAAATTGGTCTTACTGTTTGGACACAGTAAAATATATTATTTTTCCTACTTGAGAATATTTAATTAAAAATAGTAATGATGATGAGAAATGATGCATTATCTCAAAAAAGTTAAGGATAAATTCTTCTGGTAATATTCTATGCGTATTTTGATTTAAATTTGAGAAAAAAAATTGACGAAGAAAAACATTTTTTTATTCAAATAGTGTTTATGTGTATAAAAATCAAATTTTTACAGGAAAAAATTATAAAAGTGATTTAATTACTCGGATATAAATGATTAAATATTTGATGTCAAATAAATTTATGAAAAGCCAAATTTTGTTTTCAACAACTAAAAAAAAAAAAAAAAAAAATCTTGATAAAAGAATAAAATATAAAAAAATTTAATCTAATGAAAAAATCTATGTTATTTATCAACCTTAAGAATAATTGTTTACTTTATGTCAATAACAAAAAGAATTAATTTTTTTTTTTCAGTAACAAGTAAAATATTATTTAGATAGAAAGAAAATGAGTATCAGTGTTTTTTAAGCATCATTGAATAATATGATATTAAATTGAATGATATTACATTTACTTTCATTTCAAATAAGTAATGGACAATTAGTTAACAACTTATTATTACAATATTTAAAACATAAAATCATTTTTTTCCTTCAAGCAGTTTAAAAAATATTGCTGACCTAATTAACTACAAAAAAAATATTGTTTATTAATATATAATCAACACTAACAAGCATTTTACAATCATTTAATATTACAAAAACGTTATTAACGCATGCAATAGCTATGAAAAGATATATTTATATTACCACTATTATTTTTATCTCTGAACATTTAATAATTGAAAATATTTTTTTTTATCAAAGCATTTTCTTAATTTTTAAAAAAAGATGCCTAATTCGTGATAAAAGGTCATCTTGAAAAATTTTAAGATCTCCTTTTTAAATCCTAGTAAATGTTCACATAACTTGTTAAGTATAATTCTTTTTACTTTTTTGCAGCTCTTCGCTTTTGCCTTTGTTGCTTTGGCCGCCCTTGTAAAATCGAACAGATCCAAGGGGAAGGATTCCATGGTCATTTTGACGAACATGGTTACAAAGTGTCCATTGAGCATCAACCTCATGGACATGAACACCATCAACATGGTGGACACGGTCACAGCGAAAGATATTTCCACATCCAGCATCATGGACATCATGGACACCATGGACACCACGGACACTACGATTAGGTTATCCTTTTAAGGACAATAAAAGGTATTCTACTTTTTGTTGCCTTCATTGTATGGACAGCTATTGTTGAAAAAAATTTGTATTCTGTTCATAAACACATTTCATATTTATCACAAATTTAATGTTATGCTTTGCAATAAAATCTTCTCATAAACAATATTTAAAAATTAATTAAATTTGTTAAATTTTTTTTGTACTCTTCATATGCACGTTTCATATTTATCACAAATTTAATGTTATGTTTTGCAATAAAATCTTCTCATAAACTAGTAATATTTAAAATTAATTAAATTTATTAATTTTGTTGTACTCTTCCTAAACACATTTCATATTCATCATAAATTTAATGTTATGTTTTGCAAATAAATTCTTCTCATAAACTAATAATATTTAAAATTAATTAAATTTGTTAAATTTTTTTTGTACTTTTCATAAGCACATTTCATATTTATCACAAATTTAATGTTATGTTTTGCAATAAATTCTTCTCATAAACTAGTAAAATTTAAAATTATTTAAATTTATTAAATTTTTTTGTAGTCTGTTTTTAAACACATTTCATATTTATCACAAATTTAATGTTATGTTTTGCAATAAATTCTTCTCATAAACTAGTAATATTTAAAATTAAATGTTGTAAATTTATTAAATTGCTGAATAACTTAATTATTTACAGATTAACGAATGGAAAGGAACACGATTTCACTTTGGGATTGTAGAAGGTTTTGGAAAGGAGGAATGGAGATGGTGATAAATGCAGAGTATAATGTAATTTGTCTGTGAATTTTCATTTCTTAATTCGCAGAAATTTTCTAATAAAATGTGATATTTTTTACGTCAAAATGGTTCTGATTTCTTTTTTAATCTCTCTAACATCTGTTTAATTAATTAAAACAAGTAATATAAATATATATAAACAAGTAATATAAGTATAATATATATATATAGATATATAATGGATTTTCTAATTTTTCTTCCTGACAAAATTTTATTGATATAAAATAAATAAAGCTTAATCTAAACAAGTAATGCAAAAAAAAAAAAAAAATTTAAATGAATTCCTACTTTTTTTTTACTATATTGCAGAAAATTCCTTTACAAATAAAGTTGAAATTTTACTCTTACATCTGGCGCCATCTATTAAGAGATACATGCAACTTAAATCTAAAAAAACTAAAATTAATTAGTTAAATTTAATTAATGAATTAATATTTGAAAAACTGTATTAATATCAAGTGTCATCCACTACAAGTTCAAAAAAATGTATTTTAACATGAGTGGATGAATAAAAAAGTATTTTATTAACGATTGAAAATTTGAACAAGATATATATATAGGAAGAGTGTGAACTAATAGTAGGAATTTAAAAAAATCAGTTGTTTAACAGATAGCCAGAGAAAAAATTTAAAGTAATAAATTAATTATTCTTGAATTAATTTTGCACCTACACATAAGAAAAATTTTTATTTATTCTAGATAAACAATAAAATATTTTTATTGCATTTATTATTTAAAAAAAATTAAATATGTTTGAACCATTAAAACTATAGAAGATCTTTATCGATGTAAGAATCTTTAAGTGTTAATGTCGTCAATTTTAATGCAAAGTATAGTACATCTTATTGTTTATTTCTTTACAAAAAAAAAAACTTAACAAATATACTTTTCAATATGAACAATATAATTTTTAAATGAAACGATATTTTTTTTTAATTTAAAAATTTAAAAAAATCCACAGTATGAATTCAATGTGTTTTTTTTTAGGACTTTATAAAAATTTTTAAAAAATTATTTTTTTAATTTTTTAAAAATTTTTATTTCAAAAAAAAAAAAATAAATAAATAGAAGAAAAATTTATTAAAAAAAAAAAATGATTATTTTTTCTGAAAATGTTTTTTTCCATTCTTCATTAACGCAAAAAAAAATATAATTTTAAATTTTTTTTCAAATGATGTCTTGACAAGTGAAATATAACATCTTAAAGAGAGATTTGCTTAAAGTATTTCATTTACAATGAAAGTATTGCTGTTTCATAGAACCTTTATGGGAATTCAAGTGACTGCATAAGTTATTCAGAAATTTATAATTAACTCTGAGCAAAGGTTTCAAAAAGAAATTTTTTACATCAAAATGATGGCAATACATTACTTACATTGCTTCAAAGAAACATTTTTAATCCAAAGTTCTGGGAAGAGCTATCAAGATTTGAAGCCTCTAAACACAAAAAAAATAAATGCTCTTACTATAAGTCTCTTATAAAAAGAAAAAAATATTATATTTAGAAAAGAAATGTGTTCAAATAAACTGAAAATCATTTTATCAATTAGAAAATCATTACTATTCAATTATTAAATAACTCATTGGAAAAAAAGTATATTTTATTAAGTGTTATACTTAGAAAATTTTATTAAAAAGTGTTGAAAAATAAGAAAATAAATACGTCGATTGAATTTCATTATTCAATAATTAAAATTTTTAGAATGGTACAAAAGCAAACCAAATTATAGTAAATTTTTAAGAATTTCAAACTTGCGAGCTGTAATTTGAAGATTTTTCCTTAAAAGATAGTTTCTACTTAGAAGATTAATTTTTTATTTGATAATCATAATAAAAAAAAAGAGTTCCGTTTAGTGTGTGGGATTTTGACAGATTCATTAAAGCAGAGTGACAGTAAATTGCTATTTTTATTGACTTTCGCCAACGCTTGAACTTTTCAGGAAATTTCTTTTTTTTTTTTTTACGCTTCAGATTAAAAATGCATCGCTGCTTTAATTAATCAATGCTCTTAATGTTCATCATTTTAACCCCTATTGTTCGAAAAAGTTAAGTACAACGTAAAAATTATGTTGTCAGTTCCTTCAAGCTTGTGCTTTAGTTCGTTTTCGTTGTGAAATATTTAATGAGAATGCTTTTTTTAACCTCTCACTTGACAGTTGCATTTGCTTAAATTAAAATTATTCTTGAAGAAATTAAAACAAAATTCCTTCGAATGGGACATTTTAAAAGACAGACTTTGAAATAATGTTTTTTTTTTAAATTCTGATAAATGTTCATTTTATTGAATGGAAATGAAGGATTGGCATTGACAGTCGGTTTTGGAAAATAATTTATTTTTCAAATTAAAAAAAAAAAAAGAAATAAAAACTGTAAATTAATTTAAGGCGTAGTCAATACCATATGATCTCAAAATTTACAATCTTTATAAAATGATAAATTTTATCAGAAACCTGGAAACTTTAAATATAATAAAATGATTTAAAAAAAAAAAAAAAAGTCAGATACGTTGCATTAGGTTTGAAGAAAATTGAAATTTTCAACTACAGTCGAATCAAAATGATTAAGTTTATACCAGGAAATGTAATTATTTTAAGACTATATGATGTAAGGAAAGGAATTTAATTTTTAGTAAATTAATAATTGGGTTATATATTGGCATGAAAAATGTAAGTAAATATGTAATTTCTAAGCAGATAGCTGTGAAATTGTTGAAAATGGCTTGTTAAGATCAGCCCAAGCAGCACTCAATTCAAAATAAAGATTTTTTTTTGTATGTAAATATCATGAAATAGACAGTAAAAGTGACACAAGGGCAGTCAGGGTATTAATAAGAAGGACGAAATGAACTATTAAAGGCATTCTCTGCAAATTCAATTGGGTTAGAACGATAAATATGGCTAAAAATGAAACCATCTGTAAGATTTTACTTAAGTTCGAATGATCTGCCAGCTTGAAGAAAAGCGTAATGGGGCAAAAATAGACCAATAATTTTTAATAGATAAATACACAGTTTTCCAAACTTGGAACACATTCCAGACCACATATAACAGCAGTGTAAAAGATTTGTGGTGATCTTCCAAAAATAGCGGAAATGGATGACCTGCAGGAGAAAAGAAATCGATACCAGGTCAGCTGTCATCATCATTTATCAATTGCTTAGAGCAATGGGACGATAAGTGCTTTGATTTACTGCGGTTAGATGCTTTCCAAAGATAGCCTAATCGTCCTATGTATGTAAAGATGCTCTATATGTACAGAAAGACCATGTAAGGAACACAAAAACTGAAATTTCATCTATGGAGTCACATCTTTATAGATGGCTGTCATTTCAGTGTCACTAGAGATTCTCAACACAAGTTGTTATGGAGAAAAGAATCGTTGATAATAATAGTTGAAATAGTTCATATGGAGAAACGTTTTTATCCCATTAATACCAGAGAAAGAGCGTGCTCGTTTACAGAGGCAATATGATAAATGACAATGCAATGCAAATGTACAACCGATGTACTGTTACTGAAGATTATTAGTATCAGAAAATTTTCTCTCTCTCTGTCTCGAAATGCCAGGCATACAGATTTTATAGAAGATAACACTAGACCACATTGAACTTGGGCTATTGAGGGGCTTCTAGAAAGTGAAGATGTTAATAGAGTGGATTTACCACCTTAATCCACTAATTTCAATCCCATAGGACATGTGTAGAAGGCTTTCGAGAGATGACCGTTGGCACGACTTTGTCAACCAGAAAACTAAAAGCAAATTAAACGGATGCTCTTTGAGGAATAAGCACTCTTGTCATTCAAGGGAGCTCAGGTTTTAATCCACTGTTGGCGTCCGGTACAGTCACTATTTCCAAAAACGCAGATACTAAATGTTGATTTAGTCGACGTATATAACTATGCTACATCGATTTTAAGTCATATAAGGAAAATTAGGTTATCAAACAGAGAAAATATTATCTAACTAATTCACTTATATCTACTTCAATTAAATATGTAATGCATTTTAACTGAAAAAAATATTAAAATTTCATCAGCCGATAACTAGATATAGCACGATTATTTGAATATAAAAAATCATTATTCTGTGATATTTTTGTACATCATTATAAAACGCGTATAAGCGTCGAACATCGTGGGTAAGGGTGCCTGCTGGGAATTTTCAGGGTTTTATTCCATGGCAGGTAAACGTAGGCAATTACTTCTAAAAGTTCTTTTATAAGGCAATGTTCTTCTTTCGTCACTAATCTACAGGATAACAAGAAATTTACCGATCTTAGATGATATTGAATAAGTTCTTAATTTTCTTGATTTCGATAACTGGATTATGTGCCCATTCAGATGTACTTAAATTGATAACAATTTATAAAGTTTATAATGAAAAGGAAAAAAATTATTATTTCAAAGGACGAATATTTTAAAAATTATTTTATTCTTCACTAATTTAGTAATTAACATCTATCATGCGTCAAGAATCTCGCTTTTTTTATTCAGGGCTCCAATGGGATTTTACTCGCTTGAAAACCCATTGCGCTATTCGCAGCATTCTGGTGGCCTGGTTTCCGAACATGATGAGGCTAGTTCGAGATTCAATAAGTGAAGATAAAAATACAATAGTTGATAACGAGATCCAATAGGGAAGATAAAAATACAATAGCTGATAACGAGATCCAATAAGTGAAGATCAAAATACAATAGCTGATAACGAGATCCAATAAGTGAAGATCAAAATACAATAGTTGATAATGAGATCCAATAAGTGAAGATCAAAATACAATAGCTGATAACGAGATCCAATAAGTGAAAAAAATATTCAACTGCTAATATTGAGATCCACCAAGTGTATACATAAATCACGAAGTCAAATCGCATCGCGCTTTGAAGGCCATCAGCTATTGTATTTTTTTTTTCGATGACTTGTTAGCATGCATTGAGGATTAGAAAAAAAGTGCATTGTGTCGGAGGATTAATTTGAAGGCGGTGAAATAAATTTGAAAGAATAAATAAAGAGTTTTTGAAGAAAAAAAAATTTGTCTTACTTTTTGAGCACTGCAGTAGATGACTAATTTCAAAAACCATTTCATCATTATTTCCTTTTGAAAACAGCTTATCTATAAACAAGTCCCCTAGCAACAATTGAACAACAATTAAAATGTCTAATAAATTGAGACATTTGTTTTTTTTATAAAGAAAAATGTGAATAACAACATAAACGATGTTTAGAATACAGAAAAGCAAAACAAAATATATATATATATTTATATAATATATATTTTATATAATATATATTATAATAATATTATATATATTTATAATATATATTATATATGTTTATAATATAAATATATATTTAAAGACCTTAAGATCTTCAACATGAATTTCATTTTCTTCACTGAATTGTTCTTTCAATAGACGTGTTTACTTAATCGAATTTGCAGAAGACATGATTCATTCAGAAGTGGGAAAGATTAATGAAGGACTTTAAATATTTAATGGAAAGAAGAAAGAAAAAAATGGTTAAACATTATTTAATTATACATCAATTTATCATATACTTCTAAGTATAATCATGAATTATATATAATCTAATGAGCACAAGTTTTTCGAATTCTTAAATTCTATTTTTTAAACCCATTTGCACGAAAGAATGTTTAATTATTCATTTTGAGTTAAGACTGTGGTCCGCCGTATCATAATGCAAATTTTACTTGAAAAATTGATAATATAGATGATTTCTTGAAAGTCGATAAAATTTTAATGAGGTTTTAAAACATAAAACATGATCATGATAGTTTAGTGAAAAATTTAACATTTAAATATAAAAAAAATATTTTAATACCTTGAATTCTAGTTTACAATAAAGTAATTAAAATATTTTATCTATGACAGCTCAGCCTGGATACAATGTTCTTATTTATTTAAGCTTTTCATTAATATTTCTAACTCTAACAAAGTTAGTTATAAATTAAAGTTTTGGTGCTTGCAAATCGTCTATTCACAATTAGAGGCCTTGCTGATGATATTGGAATTTAAAAAGGATCGGTCAATTCCATTTCGAGTCTCAAACGCGTCAAATCTTGATTGGTACCGAAAAACACTGAATGCGTCAGCTCACACTCCATTGATTCTTCGTGACTTTTCCGCCAAAAATTTAAACCCATATTGTTCCACAACAACCGTATTCACACCGTGTGACTTCTGGCTATTCCCTAAACTCAAAAGACCACTCCGGTGACACCGTTTTGTGTCGATTGAAGAGATTCAACGGGAATCGCCCTGAGCTTTAATGGCCATCCATGCTGATGACTTTTTAGCATGCATTGAGGATTGGAAAAAAAGTTGGCATAAGTGCTTTGTGTCCAGAGGGGATTACATTGAGAGCGATAAAATAAATTTGGAAGAATAAATAAATAATTTTTGAAAAAAATAAAAATTGACCTTACTTTTTGGGCGCAGTAGTAATCTTTTCAATACAGTGTATTTTAAAGGAAAATTATACTTTATTATTTAGCTAATTTCTTCTATAATTAATAAACATTAATTATAAACTTATTTAATATTGGACGAATTATTATTAATTTGCATTTATTGTTGGCAAAAAAAATTATACTTGATTATCAATATGTATGAAGAAAATGTAATTATATTCATTACATAGATTGAGTTCTTAGCAAATTTATGATTTAGTCACTGTGTGACCTTTCTATAACTCTACTACTTTTATATAGCTATTAAAGTATATGGATTTTTTTATTTTCTACCATTAGTGTGTAGTTTTTGAAAAAAATAATTGGTCTTACTTTTGGGCACTGTTGTATTCAGGTTAACAGCTGGGCGGAAACGTTCGTAGGCTGACACATAGATGGCTCTACTAGTATTAAATCCAAACGATTTTTAGTTTGCCCTAACCTTCAAAAGACAACTAACAAAAGTTGCTTCACTAAAAATGCTATAACTCACATACTAATAGTGAAAAAGCTGTCAAATCTATACACGTGTCTTTTAAAGATTAGGACTAACTAAAAATCATATGGATTTAATACTAGTAGAGCCATCTATGTGGCAGCCTAAGAACTTTTCAGCCCGCCTTATATATATACTTCTACCCTACTATATTATTTACTTCTACCCACATACTGCTACAAATTTAGAATCTAAAGCATCAAAGAAAGTTTTAAAAAATGTGTAAGGGAGCTTTTTATAGTTCTTGGAAATGATAAAATGATTTGTGTGTACGATAAAGTGGACGAAATCATATTTTTTCCCTAGAGACTACGAGACATTGTTACTTTACGCAAGAACTCCTTATCATGACACTTTCATCATTCACAACTTCCCTCCGAAATTCCCCGAAGAATCCCCACGTTACTAAATAAGGATCTTTTCAGCAGTTTTTCTTCCATTTCTTTTTGAACTTCGTTGTTGTGAAACTAAAGAATCTTTATATTTATAGAAGTTATAGTTTCGAAAAAAAAGCTTTGTACTGCGTTTCTGGATTCTTCTTTTGTGCTTTGATATTTTTTTTTTCGACATTCTTTTTTGAAGATGTATCCTCGTTCTTTCAAAGATATGCTTTTTAAGTCATTTAAAATCGTTTATACAATCTTTTATCAATTATTTTGAATCATTTTCTTTGTGTTTATTCAAAATGTAATTTACATATACTACTGTGCCCAACAAGTATGACCAAAAGTATGTTAATTCAAAAACTCTTGATTTATCTTCCAAATTTATTTCATCGCCTACAAAGTAATCCCCTCCGGGCACAATACACTTATGCCAATTTTTTTTTTTTCAATGCTCAATGCATGCGAAAAAGTCATCGGCAGGGATGGTCTTCAAAGCACGCGGCTATTCACGTTGAATCTCTTAAATGAACTCAAAATGGTGTCCTCGGAGTGCTTTCTTGAGTTTAGGAATAGACAGAAGTCGCACGGTGTGAATACGGTGGTTGTGGAACGATATGGGTTTCATTTTTGTCGAAAAAGTTACGAAGAATCAATACAGTGCGAGCTGGCGCATTTAGTGTTTTCGGTACCAATCGAGATTTGATGGCAATCATTTTTATATTTTAATGAATATTTTGATGTAAAAATTTTACACAGATGTCAAGGACAGCGCCAACAATAAAAAAAACAATAACAATTGAAATTCCATAAGCCCCGGCAATTTTAAATTGAAAATAAGTCTTGCTTTTTGGTCACAGTAGAACATATTATTTGATATAAAGGAGAACCAACGATTAAAAAATAATTATTTTTTTAATATGCATTATTTGAGGAAAATAAGCAATAAATTTCAAAACAATCTGCCTACATCTTTCAAAATTCTATTTGTTAAACCCATTTGCACGAAAGAATGTTTAATTATTCATTTTGAGTTAAGACTGTGGTCCGCCGTATCATAATGCAAATTTTACTTGAAAAATTGATAATATAGATGATTTCTTGAAAGTCGATAAAATTTTAATGAGGTTTTTAAAACATAAAACATGATCATGATAGTTTAGTGAAAAATTTAACATTTAAATATAAAAAAAAAATATTTTAATACCTTGAATTCTAGTTTACAATAAAGTAATTAAAATATTTTATCTATGACAGCTCAGCCTGGATACAATGTTCTTATTTATTTAAGCTTTTCATTAATATTTCTAACTCTAACAAAGTTAGTTATAAATTAAAGTTTTGGTGCTTGCAAATCGTCTATTCACAATTAGAGGCCTTGCTGATGATATTGGAATTTAAAAGGATCGGTCAATTCCATTTCGAGTCTCAAACGCGTCAAATCTTGATTGGTACCGAAAACACTGAATGCGTCAGCTCACACTCCATTGATTCTTCGTGACTTTTCCGCCAAAAATTTAAACCCATATTGTTCCACAACAACCGTATTCACACCGTGTGACTTCTGGCTATTCCCTAAACTCAAAAGACCACTCCGGTGACACCGTTTTGTGTCGATTGAAGAGATTCAACGGGAATCGCCCTGAGCTTTAATGGCCATCCATGCTGATGACTTTTTAGCATGCATTGAGGATTGGAAAAAAGTTGGCATAAGTGCTTTGTGTCCAGAGGGGATTACATTGAGAGCGATAAAATAAATTTGGAAGAATAAATAAATAATTTTTGAAAAAATAAAAATTGACCTTACTTTTTGGGCGCAGTAGTAATCTTTCAATACAGTGTATTTTAAAGGAAAATTATACTTTATTATTTAGCTAATTTCTTCTATAATTAATAAACATTAATTATAAACTTATTTAATATTGGACGAATTATTATTAATTTGCATTTATTGTTGGCAAAAAAATTATACTTGATTATCAATATGTATGAAGAAAATGTAATTATATTCATTACATAGATTGAGTTCTTAGCAAATTTATGATTTAGTCACTGTGTGACCTTTCTATAACTCTACTACTTTTATATAGCTATTAAAGTATATGGATTTTTTATTTTCTACCATTAGTGTGTAGTTTTTGAAAAAAAAATAATTGGTCTTACTTTTGGGCACTGTTGTATTCAGGTTAACAGCTGGGCGGAAACGTTCGTAGGCTGACACATAGATGGCTCTACTAGTATTAAATCCAAACGATTTTTAGTTTGCCCTAACCTTCAAAAGACAACTAACAAAAGTTGCTTCACTAAAAATGCTATAACTCACATACTAATAGTGAAAAAGCTGTCAAATCTATACACGTGTCTTTTAAAGATTAGGACTAACTAAAAATCATATGGATTTAATACTAGTAGAGCCATCTATGTGGCAGCCTAAGAACTTTTCAGCCCGCCTTATATATATACTTCTACCCTACTATATTATTTACTTCTACCCACATACTGCTACAAATTTAGAATCTAAAAGCATCAAAGAAAGTTTTAAAAATGTGTAAGGGAGCTTTTTATAGTTCTTGGAAATGATAAAATGATTTGTGTGTACGATAAAGTGGACGAAATCATATTTTTTCCCCTAGAGACTACGAGACATTGTTACTTTACGCAAGAACTCCTTATCATGACACTTTCATCATTCACAACTTCCCTCCGAAATTCCCCGAAGAATCCCCACGTTACTAAATAAGGATCTTTTCAGCAGTTTTCTTCCATTTCTTTTTGAACTTCGTTGTTGTGAAACTAAAGAATCTTTATATTTGTAGAAGTTATAGTTTCGAAAAAAAGCTTTGTACTGCGTTTCTGGATTCTTCTTTTTGTGCTTTGATATTTTTTTTCGACATTCTTTTTTTGAAGATGTATCCTCGTTCTTTCAAAGATATGCTTTTTAAGTCATTTAAAATCGTTTATACAATCTTTTATCAATTATTTTGAATCATTTTCTTTGTGTTTATTCAAAATGTAATTTACATATACTACTGTGCCCAACAAGTATGACCAAAAGTATGTTAATTCAAAAACTCTTGATTTATCTTCCAAATTTATTTCATCGCCTACAAAGTAATCCCCTCCGGGCACAATACACTTATGCCAATTTTTTTTTTTTTCAATGCTCAATGCATGCGAAAAAGTCATCGGCAGGGATGGTCTTCAAAGCACGCGGCTATTCACGTTGAATCTCTTAAATGAACTCAAAATGGTGTCCTCGGAGTGCTTTCTTGAGTTTAGAATAGACAGAAGTCGCACGGTGTGAATACGGTGGTTGTGGAACGATATGGGTTTCATTTTTGTCGAAAAAGTTACGAAGAATCAATACAGTGCGAGCTGGCGCATTTAGTGTTTTCGGTACCAATCGAGATTTGATGGCAATCATTTTTATATTTTAATGAATATTTTGATGTAAATTTTACACAGATGTCAAGGACAGCGCCAACAATAAAAAAAACAATAACAATTGAAATTCCATAAGCCCCGGCAATTTTAAATTGAAAATAAGTCTTGCTTTTTGGTCACAGTAGAACATATTATTTGATATAAAGGAGAACCAACGATTAAAAAATAATTATTTTTAATATGCATTATTTGAGGAAAATAAGCAATAAATTTCAAAACAATCTGCCTACATCTTTCAAAATTCTATTTGTTTAATTATTTGTGAGAAATTTTCTGTATGGAAATTTCTATTATTGTGGGTCTGAATAGCCGAGTGGCTGGCGCTATGGAGCTCGGTTCCACAGGTTTCTGGTTCGAGTCCCGGTGGCGCCATGGATGTTTGCCACTTTAAACAGTAGGTCTCGGTATAACAATATCGTAAAGTGTTGAGAGGGTATTGTTACTCCGCGTCCGTAGATTATCTTCAAGATACACGCATCTCCTGGGTAGTGCTAAGTCAGTAACGTCGGTGCAGCGTTTGCCTTAAGGCGTCATAGACAACTGTCTAAATTGTCAGACAGTGCTAGCTGCATTAGAAAAAAAATTCTATTATTGTGTTGTACGTATTATATCAAGACGTACAAAAATTTTGTAATTTTTTTAATCATTTTTAACGCAGGTTAACAAATAAAAGAATTTTTTATATAAATAAAAACAATTTTCATAAATAAACCTATAAAATTATATTTTCAAAAATAAAGTGCAAGACAATAGGTAAATTTTAAGTTACTGAAATCATTATTTACTTCAGTTTATCGATACGAAATCATTTTATGAATTCAAAATTTATTCAAAAATTATTACAGTACATTAATTAAGTTTTAAAACTAAATTTTTATATTTATAAAGCAAATAGAAATATTTAAAAAAAATAACAATACTTCATGTTTGTCCAGTGATTTCAGACTCCATAAGGTATTGCATCTGAACAAAAACAATTTTATTAAATTTTGTATTTAAAATTGTTTCAAGACACAGCTGAATTTTTCTAAATCTTGCTTATTTTATTTCACTCATAATTTTATAAAGGAAGACATAATTGTATGATAATTATAGAAAGATACAAGCAATTTTTTTTTACTTAAAAAATTTTTCTCAGTAAATAAATGGCATATTTAAAGTAAAAAATCAATAATATGCCTGTTAATAATAATGAAGATTTATAGTGTAATGTTTATTGAATAATTTTTATTGGTGTGTGTATTATAATCCAGCAGTAGTAATCCTATTTACTATGGCTATCCTATTTAAAATGTTATAGCGACATAAATTGTATATCGACATAAAATGTTATACTGACATAAATTGTTTACCGACATAAAATATTATACAGACGTATATGTTGTATTTTTATTATACAATTAACGAAGATAAACTTAAAAGGTTTCGGTTATGATGTAAAAATTAACATTACACAAAAATAAAATATTAACCATTTTCATTGGTATAATGAAATTGAAGTAGGTTAATATATTCCATGAAATGAAAACATTTCCTCGTGAATTATCAAAAGAGACTTTTTGAATGATTTTATTTAGAAAGACTTCATAAATTTAAATATATGTACAATCTTCTTTCGTTAAATAAGCTAAAAAAATTAAAAAAATATTTTTGCAGTACATGTTTCTCTAATTCAAATATATAACTTTTTGTACCTAATACACAAGTTAATAGTGACTTCTCTTGTATTAATAATTCAATTGTTAATTTCGCAAATAATTTGGCACCCTCATATATGCAACTTAAATTTAAAAAAAAAAAACTAAAATTAATTAATTAAATTTAATTGCTGAATTAATATTGGAAAAACTGTATCAACATCAAGTGTCATCCACTACAACTTCAAAAAAAATGTATTTGAACTTGAGTGGATGAATAAAAATATTTTATGAATGATTGAAAATTTGAACAAGATATATATAGGGAGAGTGTGAGCTAATAAAAGGAATTGAATTAACTAAAAAAAAAAAAAACTTAAACAAATATTTTTGCAGAACATGTTTCTCTAATTCAAATATATAACTTTCTATACCTAATACACAAGTTAATAGTGACTTCTCTTGTATTAATAATTCAATTGTTAATTTCGCAAATAACTTCAACCACATTGGCAAGACAACAGTCCAAACCACCTGCATGTCGCGAAGCAACATTGGCTCCTTGTCAAATATGCACTATCTTACGAGACATAAGTTGTTGACAATGTCTTGCCTCGAAGGCAAAGCGGTCTGCCCGCCCACCAGTAATGTTAATAGATTTACAAATTTCATTAGTTGCTTTTGGCACTAAGATTCATCATCTTCTAAGGTCTAGAAAGAATCGATAGAAGTGCCATCATCAACTGAGCTTTTGTGTTTCTAGATTTAGATTCTTTAAAAGATTTAAATGCAAAAATATATCAAATATGTGTATAAAAAGGTTTATGTATGTTATGTACGTGGGTTTATTATACGTTTAACGAAGTTAATCTTAAAAGGTTTCGGTTATGATGTAAAAGTTAATATTAAAAGATTTACCAGCAAAATACTATTGTGTCCAAAAAGTAAGCCCAATTTTCAATTTCAATTTTCCGGGCATATGATATTTAAATTTTTTTTTTTCTTCCTTTTTTAGGTTGTTGGCACTGTCCGTTACATCTGTGTGAAATTTTGCGATAAGATATTAATTAAAAACTAAAACTGAATCCGACGATTTTTGAAATGTCTGTTCTATCGACTCAAAACTGTGTCCCGAGTGGTCTTTTGAGTTTCGGGAATAGACAGAAGTAGAACGACGCTAAATCAAGTGAATACGGTGGTTGTGGAACGATATGGGTTTCATTTTTGGCGAAAAATTGCGAAGAATCAAACCAGTGTGAGCTGGCGCATTCAGTGTTTTCGATTTGACGCACAAAACATTTTTTTAAACGAAATTTTGAAATTCCAACATCATCAAGATATCTAATTGTAAATGGACGGTTTACAAGCTGCAAATGTTTAATTTATTGGACGTGAGCTTCGTCGGTTAAGGATGATGGTAGAACCGGGGGCCCTTCTTCTTCAACGCTTTCTCTGCCTGCTTTGAACTGTTTTTACCACTTCTAAGCATTCTTTCCGATATAGAAATGCCGACCGAATGTCTTCTGCAATGTTCTATATGTTTCAACAAAAAATGTAACGCAAGTTCATGCTCAATTAATTCAAACATTTCAAAAATCGCTAGAATCATTTTTAGCATCTCACAAAACCAAGAGTCACTCAATAAATATTTTGATGTCAAATTTCACACAGATGTTACGGACAGTGCCGACAACCTAAAAATGAAAAATAATTGAAATACCATATCCCCGGAAAATTTAAATTAAATTTTTTTTTTTTACGTTTTGGACACAGTACTATGTCAAGTATGTGTATAAAAAGTATGTTTAAAATGCATATTGTATGTATTTTTTTTTTAAAAGGGATCATTTATTTTATTTTAGTTACATTTTAAATGCATTTTTGCCCAATATATATATAAAAAAATTATTTCATGTTTTGATATTGCCGTTCTATTAAAGATAAAATTTAGATTATCAAACAAAAATTACTCTTTTAAAAAACAATTTATATGGAGATTAAAATTTTTGCAACTCAGTTGCTTAAAAACTTTAAATATTTTTTATAGAAATCTAAGATCATTAAAAAAACCTTATCGTTCTTTGCTTACAATAATTTTTCTTTTATATAAAAAAATCCTTTTATAAGAAACCTACAAAACTTCATTGATTACTACATTTATATGTAGTAATCAATGAAGTTTTTAAAAATCAAAAGTGGCTTTGAAATTATTTATTTCAAATTGTCAAATGATGTAAATTATTTTAAGTAATATTTTTGACTTTGTCATATGCAATATTTCCACCGATTCTAATACGTTATTTATCTACAACTTTTGGTCTTTTAAATGCGTTTTAATACATACTTTTTAATACAGACTTTTAAAACATACTTTAATACATACTTTTTTAAAAATAGTATGTAAATAAAATATTTCTTTTTTAAATGTCTATTGATTAATATAACTTTTCCATCATCCATTTCAACACAGTATTACAACAAATAAAAATAATAATTTTACGATATCATTTTTGTTAATGTTAAATATATATATAGTATTAAGATTCTTTTTTAAAATGCTATTATTTATTATTTTGTATCATCTATCACCATATAAATTAATTTCTTCCTAATGTTGCCAACAATTAAAATATAATCCTTTTCATTATTTGATAGAAGCTAAATAAATATTGAAAAGTGTATAGAAACCTGTATATAACATGCATAAAACGTTCTTAAAAAGTGTATAAAATCTTGTAAATGTTATATTAAAGTGTATAAAACATTGAATCTAATTTTAAAAAATATTTATCGTTATTTTAAAGCCTTTAAACAAACTTTTAGTGAGGATTTGCAATCTAATATTAACAAATGAAAAACATTTGTATTTTAAAATTGTGTTTTGAATTCTTTGGCTGTCGAACATTTAAAACAAAATGGCTATTCAACTTTTTAAGTCTTAGTTATATTATTATAGTTAACAAGTAATAAATTTTAAATAATTCATATTTGAAATATCTGAAACTGATTCATAAAAATAATTTCAGACGAAAAATAAATCATTCTGTTTCATTGAGAATTTTTATTTTCACAACAAAGAATTCTTTTGTTGAAAAACAATTCTATCTTTTGTTTTTGAAAAGTTAATACATTTCTCATAAAGTGTTTCAGCATATATTTTTCTTGTAACAATTTATAACTTTTGAAACCTAAGGATTTCGAATTCACTTCTCGAAATAAAATAAAAAATGGAAAATATATAAAGAAGAATTCTTTAAAATGTATTTTTCTAATCAAAAAGTTTTTGACACCAAAAGTTAACGGATTGAATTTAAAAAATTTCCTTTCAAAAGTAATTTTATAATAAAAAATAAAAAATAAATCGGGATATTTTGGGCACTATACAAGTTTTTTAATCTGTACTTATCTACTTCGAAGAACAACTACCGTTTGAATTAAAATTTATTGAAATAAATGTTGTGTTTAAGAATGTTTAAAGAAATGTTTTTAAAAAATGGAATATTTTAACAAAATAAGGATATTATTCAAAACATTCCTTTATTTTATCAACATAAACCATCTAAATAATTCTAGTACAGTTTGCTCAAATTAATTTTTAGTTTTATTTGTAGATATATAATTGATTATTTATACAGTTTGAAATAATGGAGATTAACAATAAGAAAATAGATAGAAATAAGGATATTATCTTAAAATATTTCTTTTTAATTTATGCACATAAGCCATCTAAAAATTATAGAACATTTTGCTCAAAATAAATTATTAGTTTTAATTATAGATATATAATTGATTATTTACACAGTTTGAAATAATATTAACTTAATAAGAAAATAATGATGTTATCTAAAAGCCTTCCATTATGTATATAAAACCACCTAAACAATTATAGTACATTTTGATCAAAATAAATTAATAGTTTAGTTATGGATATATAATTGATTATTTATGCAGTTTGAAATAATGGAGATTAACTTCATAAAAAAAGTAGATAATGAGAAAATAAAAGAGAAATTTCTTTATGTATAAAAGCCAGAGATTTTTTATATCTCTTTTAACTTAAAAGTTAAATTTTTTTCTTCGAATTCATTTTTTTTTTAGTAATCAAGTTTTAGTAATCAAAAATTAAAAGAAAATTTTAAAAATTATTTTTTTAAATTAAATAAGACATTTCTTTTTATTTTGTTGACGGAGGACACTAAATGTTGAGATGTGGATTGAATATCTGATTGTGCTCATTAAATTTTTTTTTTTTTCCCTAAATGTTATTTTATAAAGGTTGAAAAGTAATATTCACATTCTAAGTTCTTTTTACTTAAAAATAATTCCACGAAAAGGTTTCGCGTAATATTTACACACGGGTCAAATTTATCTGCTTCATTTGAATTGCGATAGTGATAAAGAAAGATTTTTGCAATTTTCCATATTAAATAAAGTAATCTGTGTTTGAGTATTAAAATGATTTTGCTTATATGTATCCATGACTTGACGCGACAAACATTCAAAGTCCAAAATTCATAAATCAATTATTAATTTGCCTTTACAAAAAAAATACTATTAAAATTAATCAAACAGTTAATTTAAATGATTCAAGTGTTTTTTGTCATAGTCTTAGTCTTATGGAATAAAACTATTTTACGAATAACCATTCGTTAAATAAACGTTAATACAACTACAAAATATAATGTACAGTCGCAAGGAAATAATAGAATATTACTGTGTGTGTAATTAAATAAACTTTTGACATTTTTTTTTTAATAACAAAAAATATTGTTAAAACATTTTAGCATTATAGAAGAAGTAATACATATTTGCTGACAAATGGATGGCTGTGAAATCAGCTACTTTTTGTTCACCAAAAATAACCCTTCTTAAGAAACGACAGCTGGGATATCACTTTCAGCAAAGTATGCCACTCTCTAGATGATACTACTTTCTGCAGATATAACTAACTCATCATTTCCGCAGAAACCATTAGATGGCCTTAATGATGTTTTCTTCGAAAATCATATCCTACATTTGTTCTGCTAGGCCAGCTTCTACACCTAGTTTCCTTCATTTTTATTTATTGATATATTTATTTATTGAAATAAGAAGAATTAATTGCTACATTGAACA
The DNA here is from genome assembly GCA_021605095.1 of Caerostris extrusa. Lineage (NCBI taxonomy): Eukaryota > Metazoa > Arthropoda > Arachnida > Araneae > Araneidae > Caerostris > Caerostris extrusa. The sequence goes on along the minus strand of BPLR01021710.1, from coordinate 106,692 downwards.
AATGACTCATATATTAATTTTGCATGCAATGATAATTTATTTTACATTTAGAAATTTTATTCATGCTTTTAATTTTCCAATTTTTTTAGAACAGATTTTCTATAAAGATGTTATAAAATGTTCATAAACGGTATTTGACATAAGACAATTTATTTGATTTCTTACTATTGTATGAAATTTATACTTGTAGCATAAGTTATTTGCAAAGTGTATCGATTAATTTTCCGAAAACCAACTTCTGCGAATGTAGGAAATTAAAATGAATGGCATTATAAATGCACTCCACGTGCATGCCAAGATGTCTTATAAATTCACAAAATTTTAAAATATTGTTTAATGTTAATTAAAATTTATTTATACCTGTATATTTAGTCAGAAAGATAGAATGGTATCGGTTAAATGGCATCACCGATTGCAAAAACTTTTAAAAATAAAAAGTTATTAAATAAGTTTACAAACCTCAGTGATTTGTTTTGTAATGCCCATTATTTATTACCGAAAAATTATGTTCGAGGAGAATTTTTACGATTTCCAACTTTTCGAATTTTATTAATTGGTTGTTGATATAAAAAATATGTTATGTAAAAATTCAGAAGATTAGATCACGAAAGTATTTTGATTTTAAATGCTGCTTATAAATTTTTTTTATTCACAAAAAGTTTAAAGACACACACGACTAGTTTTTATTATATGTTCCTACCTGTTAATAACATTATACACTACTGGCCATTAAAACTGCTTCACCAAGAATGAATATACATGCTACAAACATGATATTTAAACGGCAGGAAGAAGGTGCTGTGATATACAAATGATTAGCTTTTCAGCGCATTCAGACAATGCTGGCGCCGGTAGCGCACCTACAATGTGTTTAAATGAGGAAATTGTACAGGTGGTTTCTCATACACAAATTGCATTTGAACGTTGTTGCCTGGGGAAAAGTTGTTGTGATGCCTCGTGTAAGAAGCAGAAATGCGCACGATCACGTTTCTGACTTTGAGAAAGATCGATTGTAGCATACCGGGATTGCGGTTTATCGTATCGCAGTGTTGCTGCTCGCATCGGTCCATATGCAATCACTGTTAGCAGAATATGAAATCGATGTGTTTAGGACTGTAATAGAAACGGCGCCTCGGACTCGCCGGCCCGTATCACTAGCAGCCGAGAAGACAGGCATTCAGAAGTCACGTCCCGTCACGAGCCCTGAGTCAAGAATTGGGGACGTTTGTAAGACAACAAGTGTCTGCATGAACACTTCGACGACGTTCGCAGCAACATAGACTCTCAGCTCGGAGACCATGGCTGCGTTTACACTTTGGCACTGCATCACGGACAAGATCGTCTTCAATGGTGTGATCAACGACGAACCTGGGCGCACAAATGACGAGACGTCATTTTTTCCAGATGAATCCAGGTTCTGTTTACAGCATCAAAATGGTCGCATCCGTGTTTGGCGGCATCGTGGTGAATGCACATTGGCAACATGCATTCGTCATCGCCATACTGGCCCATCACATGGTGTGATTGTACGGGGTGCTATTGGATACGTCTCGGTCACCTCTTGTTCGCCTTGACGCCACTTTGAACAGTGCAAGTTACATTTCTGGTGTGTTGCGACTCTTTATTCGAGCTCTATACTTTTAGCTCTATACTCTTTATTCGAGCCCCTGAAACTCTACGTTTCAGCAGGATAATGCAAGACTGCATGTTGCCGGTATTGTACTGACCTTCCATGATACGGAAAATGTTCGGCTGTTGCCCCTGGCCTGCACGTTTATCAGATCTCTCGCCAATAGAAAACGCCTGGTCCATGGTTGCCGAGCGACTGGCTCGTCACACTACACCAGTCACTACGGTTCATAAGCTGTAGCATTGCATTGTAGCTGCATGGGTATCTGTACCTATACATGCCTTCCAATCTCTGTTTGACTCAATGGCCAGGCGTATAAGTAATTTTAATGGCCAATAGTGTATAGTTAAATGTTTTAATACAATGGCATAAAACAGGCTGGTATGTTCCAATATAATTTTAATTATATGTATTGCATGTTAATGGTTATAAAAAGAAAGAAAATTAACTTTAGTCATCAGCCTGTAATGGGCTCACACAATCTCTATAATGCAGTCATTCCTTTAAAGTATTTCTATACTCACAACAGGAGGGCCATACTTGGTATTCTACCAGTAAGAAGCATATAATTGTACCACAGGAAAGTCTTCCTTCATTCCATGATACTCTGTTGAACCTCACAGTTGGAATGTTACCAAGTTAGCAATTTGTTACAGTGTTGATTTCTAATGCCGGGTACTTTAACCCAAGATAATTTTCCACTACATCAACAAGTATATAGCATGTTCAGCTCTAACCAGGGTTCACAGCAGAAGTTTGCCAGGAAAATCTTCCTTCATCCCATAATACTCTGCTGAGCCACACAGTTGGAATGTTACCAAGTTAGAAGTTTGTTACAATGTTGATTTCTAATGCCGGGTACTTAACAACAAGTATGTAGCAAGTTCAGAACTAACGAAAAATTATAGCTGTCTCACTATAATTTTGTATGAACACCCCCAAGTTTCCACCCTTCTCCCTGTGCGATCAACAGAAACTTACCTGCCTATTGAATTTTGTCTATCCCCAGAATATATACGGAGGTTTTCTGTTTGATAACAACGAATTTCGAACTAAATTTGAAAGATTTACAAGTTATCCATTCGATAGATCCGCTTCTTTTAATTAATCTACACTCAAGAGCCAAAACATTATGACCACCTGTCAATAACGAGTTGGCCCACCTTGGCGCGCAACACAGCTTAAACCCGCCTTGGCATGGATTAATACCACCACTTAATACCAGTTAGTTACCACTTCCACCTGATCACGTGCCTTCCGCGTTATCCAGGCGAGTTCATTGCAAAATGTAGGGGTGGTCATAATGTTTTGGCTCTTGAGTGTATATACAACGATATCATTATTATAGACAGCTATTTATTTCAAAAAATGTATTGGACATTGATACGATGTGAGATGAGAGAAAGGCTCCTTAAATGAAGAATTATTATATTTTTAATTGAAAACACAAAACTCTTTTATTTACGTAGCACCTTCACTCACTTGATTATTTACTCAGTCTTCTAATTTTTTAATATTTAAGCAAAATTGCTAACTCACTATCTTAACGGTTACCGAGGGGCTAAATTTGCTTTGGGTGATCTACCATAGACTTTACAAACATTACACAAATCTGATAGGCATAGGATATATTTCCAAAAATAACAATAAAATCACCTAACTATAAAACAAAATAATAATAATAATTTCAAGTTTAGGTGCATTGGATTTTTAAATTCTTATCATTAAAAGAAAGACATACCATAAGAAGAGTATTTATTTTTTATACACCAATTATTGCAATAAAGTTTGGTGAAAAGTTATTCTCTACCTGCTAGTGGAATTATTTTAAGAAAAAAAATGCTAGTTTAGAAACTAGAATAATTAGTATTTATCTCTTAACCAGGGCCGGATTTTCCTATATGCTAACTAGGCTTCAGCCTAGGGCCTCAAGATCAAGAGGGGCCTACATTCAAATTGTTAGCAAAATTAGAATTACACTATTCTAAAAACAGTAAATATAAAACATTGAATCGAAAATAAGCAGAAATTCTACATTTATGACTAATAAACAAACATAAAAATGTATTTGAATTTTGTTTTTTGTAAATGTTGTGTGTTATGTTTGATTAGTTATTGTTACAAGTACTATATATGTTGCTGAGAATAAATGTCCAAATAAGTTTTCTCGACTTTTTTAAATTTATTATCGTGCCACATTTTTTCATAAATATTAGTACCAATCACAAAATGTTTCATTTATCATATTGATATATATCACAGTAATGATGCATTTTATTATCTCTCCGTGTAATTTACAAACTTAAAATGAGAGGTGAAAGGGCCTTATAAGTGAATAGCCTAGGGCCTCTTTTCATCTAAATCCGGCCCTGCCCTTAACCACGTCGTATTTCAATTTCGCCTCCATTTCATTTCCATTTGTGAGAAAAGGAAATGTTTCAGCACATTAGCTTGCAGTTCTGAACCATCAAAGGCTTGCCTTATGATTAACGAAATGGTTCCTTTGAAGTGTTCTTTTAAGTGCCCGTTTCACAGTACAGGAAACGCTTCCTGAAGTTCGTTTATAGTAATTATGAGCAGTATAACTAAACGAAAAGCATGGTAGAGAGTCATTTCTATGTTTTATCTTGATACTAATGACATACGTGTTGGCATTGCGCATATAAATACTCTGTTAAAAAAAAAGTAATAAAAGCATTTAATGAAAATAATAATTATTTCGTCATTTCTAAATATTATTTAAATGAAGAGAAATATTGTTTATTTTACTTTCTAATTTTACTTAATGCAGCATCAATATTGAGATTCATTATTATTTAATTACGAATAAGTGTTAAAATGTAGATTTTACATCATTTAATTTGAATTAATTATCACAATATTGATTAAAATCTTATTTCATTTATTGTATTAAAGATGAGTATAAAGGATTTTTTTACTACAGATTTAATTTTGTAGTTCATGTGTTAGTCATTTTTTTTCATTTTAATATTATTTTTTTTTTTATTTTAATATTGCAGAAACATCCTTATTTTAATATTTTTTATTAAAATAAAAATATTTTCATTGAAATCTCTAAAGCAATTTACGCGGAGCTGTTTTCTAAAATTCATGGCCTAGTTGCAAGGTGAATTGTAAACGAGCTGGAAGATTCATGTTCGAATCCGCTGGGCAGCATTAAATGAAACAAGTAATATAAAAAAAAAAATTTAAGTCAATTCCTACTTTTTTCACTATATTGCAGAAAAGTCCTTTACAAATAAAGTCGAATTTGTCCTCTTACATCTGGCGCCATCTATTATTAGATACATGCAACTTAAATCTAAAAAAAAATAAAATTAATTAATTAAATTTGATTAATGAATTAGTATTTAAAAAACTGTATTAACATCAAGTGTCATCACTACAAGTTCAAAAAATGTATTTGAACTTGAGTGGATGAATAAAAAGTATTTTAATAACGATTAAAAATTTGAACAAGATATATATATAGGGAGAGTGTTAACTAATAATAGGAATTGAAAAAAGAGGACAAACGATAAATCAGAAACGATAAGCGCTATGTTGAAATCATATATAACCTGAATTATATCTTCCCTAATGTTGAAATTATCACATACCCTTGTTAACCCACAGAAATCTACCTTGAGTACAGCAGCAACCAAAATAGCAAATCTGAAGAAGGTTTGAAAAGCTACAAAGCTTACAAAAGAAAAACAATACATGCACAGTTAAATAAATATTTCGAAACAGTTAAGTAAAAAAATTTTTATTATAGACAAATTAAGGCGTCTAGAAAACAATAATTAATTGCAGAACACTGGTTGACTGCAATTAATAGTATCTTTACAATTATACTTGTAGTAGTCAGACTTGTTATTAAACGACAATAATAAAAATTCTAAAGTTCAAAAATACAATGTAAAATGAAGAAAAAGGATTGTAAAAGGCAATTTTGCCCGCATACCACAAAGGTATCAACAATACAAATAGATAATGTAGTAGAACCTCTGTAACTCGAACTTCATTTGAGACGCCAAGTAATTCGAGTTATAGAGTTTTCGACTTGCGTGGATTTTGTGAGTTTGAGTGTTTTTTTTTCTTTCTAATGCAGCCGGCAAACATTTAGACAGCTTGGTCTTGGATGCCTTAAGGAAAGCGCTGCACACACATTACTCACTTTGCATTACCCAGGGGCCGCGTGTAACTCGAAGATAAGCCACGGAGTAACAATGCCCCCGCAACGCTCTACGATCCTATTAGACCGGGACCTATGGTTTAAAGTGGATTCCGAACCACTACAAACACCCATGGCACTGCCGGGACTCGAACCCGAAACCTGTGGTACCGAGCGCCAGAGCGCTAGCCACTCTGACCACATACAGGTCCGAGTTTGAGTGTTAAAATAAATAAAAATTCAAGTTAAATAGGTAATAAATATGTTTATTTGCAACTTAAAAGTTATGTTACGTACCACAATAAAAAATCAAAATAATTCTGAAAAACCTTAAAATTAAAAATATTATGAATTAAAAAGTGAGTTATTATTATTATTATTTTTTTTTTATTTTTATTTATTTTTTTTTTTTTTTGCTTTAGACAATTCGATCGTACTCTATCTATAGCGTTATCTAAGCTATAAAGAGCAGAAATTTCTTTTTCTTCCGAGTTGCTATTTCATAGAATTGGTTATTCTATTTACTACATACTCATACATTGTTTTCTAGGAAACAATGACGTGCATTGTCGGCAAATCCTTAAAGTCGCTAACTTATCCAGTCCAGCTATAGAGGTAATTAGTTTCAATAAAACTACCAAATATAATGAATTATTTCTTAGTGTAATTTAAAATTTTAATTTTAAATACCATGCTATAAGCATTTGATACCACAACCATAAAACGATGAACAATATTTTTCAAATAATGCTGAACTAATTGACCCCATTGTTGAAATATAAGATTACGCATAAAACATTAATAGGGAAATTTAAACAAAAATTCTAAATGGCAATTAGCATTCTGAATTCTATATTTAATTTAAAGCAGCACCTTTCAAGGCCGCAACGTAAAATCCCAAAACTCCTTCAATCACTACTGCTTATTGATTCAAATTCAAACATAATCACAAAAATTCATATCGAATAATTAGCGGATCTTGCAGCCATGTCCCAGTGGTAATTTTATCCAGAAACTTTCCACCCTAATCCCTTCCGCCGGGAACCTTATGCAATATTTCATCGGCTTGTCTCTGAGGATTACTGTCGATCGTTAGCGCCAATAAAGGAGTTTCCATCGATGAAGTTGTGATTAATTTTCCGAATTGTAAAATCTCCAGAGAAAGTCAGTAAAGGGCGATTCGTTTTGGAAATATGACACGTTAACGAACGGTATTTAATGTTTAGTTAGGAAAACGTCAATTAAGCCGTTACTGATGGTTGAAAATTGTGCTAGTTATTTTGGGATCATAATGTTTTGTTAGAATGTGAAATTTTTTTCTTTTTCTAATGCAGCTGGCAAACACATAGGTCTTGTATGCCTTAAGGTAAGCGCTGCACAGACGTACTCACTTTGCATTACCCAGGGGCGAGTGTAACTTGAAGATAAGCCACGGACGCGGAGTAACAATGCCCCCGCAACGCTCTACGATCCTATTAGACCGGGGCTTACGGTTTAAAGTGGATTCCGAACCACTACAAACATCCATGGCACCGCCGTGACTCGAACCCGAAACCTGTGGTACCGAGCGCCAGAGCGCTGCCACTCGGCTATTCAGGCCCTCTCAGACAAAATATAGCAGTATGAAAAAGGAAATATCGTCTTTTTTTGTTGATTCCAGGAGGCAATCAAGACCTTCACAACTTCAAATCACTGTGAATGTGATATTTCTGGAAACTGCATACTGCTATTAGATAGATAGGCTGTTGAACACCGGAAAATGCATTGCTCTGCAGTGGATTCCAAGCCATTGCTGAATGTATGAAAATGAGCAGGCTGATATGTTGGCCAAGAATAGATCACAAAAATGCAACCCGATCTTTCTTTGCTTTTGCGTCATATAAGGCGATATATATCTTTCTCCATTAAATCCAACACCGTTTCAACCTGTATAGAGAGAAGGCTTCTGAGAAAAAAGTGGAATTCCCTCTGAATAAGTCAACGAGAATTCACAGTTCTTTGCCAAGAGTGGTCGTGGCCTGCTTTAGACTTATGACTTATGACTTAGCCATGACCCATGACTACTTTCAGAGTTACCTGTATAGAATAGGACTGGCAGCTACAGATATCTGCCCACTTTGCAACTATGGCGTGTCCATAATTGGAGGGCGTATCATAATATGCCAGATTGTTCTTAACTGTATCCCTTTTTGTGTTACTGCCAATGAATTTAGTGATTATTTTTGTCTTTTTTTGACTGTATAAAAATGAGCAGGCTGATATGTTGGCCAAGAATGGATCACAAATGATTGAACCTGATCTTCCTTTGCCTTTGCGTCATATAAAGCGATATATATCTTTCTCCATTAAATCTCAACCTGTATAGAGAGAAGGTTTCTGAGAAAAAGTGGAATTCCCTCTTGAATAAGTCAACGAGAATTCCAGTTCTTTGCCAAGTGCGGTCTGTGGCCTGCTTTAGACTTATGACTTATGACGAGCCAGGACCCATGACTACTTTCAGAGTCACCTGTATAGAATAGGACTGGCTGCTACAGATATCTGCCCACTTTGCAACTATGGCGTGTCCATAATGACTGGAGAGCACCTTATCGCATGCCCTACTGTTCTTAACTGTATCCCTTTTTTGTGTTACTCCCAATGCCTTCAGTGATTATTTTTTGTCTTTTTTGCTGTATTGAGCTGGCTTATCTACTAATGATCAAGAATGGATCACAAATGTAGGATAAATGAAAAGATATTGAAACATTTTAGAAGGTAATATAAAGCATATATATCCATTGTCCATTTATCCAACCTTGCTGCACTGTTTCGATTGCGCCACGAACCCCTAACCAGGACAACATCATGTTCACACATGATAATAAAGTGTGCCAACCAATGCCTTCAGTGATTGCTTTTGTCGTTCTTTACTGTATTGGACTGCTTATCTACTAATGATCAAGAGATCGGAGAAGGGTGTAGGATAAATAAAAAGATATTGAAACATTTTAAAAGGTAAATACATTTGTCCATTGTTGTATTCATTCGTTTGCTGCACTGTTTCGATTGCGCCACGAACCCCTAACCAGGACAACATCATGTTCACACATGATAATAAAGTGTGCCAACCAATGCCTTCAGTGATTGCTTTTGTCGTTCTTTACTGTATTGGACTGCTTATCTACTAATGATCAAGAGATCGGAGAAGGGTGTAGGATAAATAAAAAGATATTGAAACATTTTAGAAGGTAAATACATTTGTCCATTGTTGTATTTATTCGTTTGCTGCACTGTTTCGATTGCGCCACGAACCCCTAACCAGGACAACATCATGTTCACACATGATAATAAAGTGTGCCAACCAATGCCTTCAGTGATTGCTTTTGTCGTTCTTTACTGTATTGGACTGCTTATCTGCTAATGATCAAGAGATCGGAGAAGGGTGCAGGATAAATAAAAAGATATTGAAACATTTTAAAATGTAAATAGATTTGTCCATTGTTGTATTATATTAAATACATTTGTCCATTAACTTATGACTTATGACTAAGCCATGACTACTTTCAGAGTTACCTGTATAGAATAGGACTGGCAGCTACAAATATCTACCCACTTTGCAACTATGGCGTGCCCATAATTGGAGAGCATGTCATCATATGCCCGATTGTTCTTAACTGTATCCCTTTTTGTGTTACTTCCAATGCCTTTAGTGATTACGTTTGTCTTTTTTTACTGTATTGGACTGCTCATCAACTAATGATCGAAAGGTCGGAGACAGGTACATGATAATTAATAAATAAATAAAGCATTTAAAATAAATATCTTTAATGAGCTGGGGAAATTTTCAGAAAAATTTGCAAGGAAGGGATGAATGGAAAAAATGGAAAAACATCAGGAGGCATTGAAAGCGAGATTAAAAGTGCCTTTCTTTAGAGATATGTCTATTCTTCTATTATGGCTCGAAGTTCAAATTAAATAACTTCTATGAAATATATAAATTCACAGAGAAAGCTGTATGGAAAAAAATAGAAAAACTGGGTATAAAGTAAGATAACGGAGGAAAAAAAGATAGAAATAGGAAAGTTAAGTTTTGCCAGGTCAGATAGGGTCCACCGAGAGACTATAGCGCTAAGATTGATTTCTTCCCAATTCTCGTACCTTTTTTCACAGTTTCTTAAATTTAAAATAGAAATGTCTTATCTAAAATTATTTTATTTAACTTAGAAAGAACTGTTACGATATTTTCTATTGAAAAACATGCAATTGTTATTGATAATTTAAGCATTTTATCTATCATTAAAGTTATTTTAAAGTAGAATTTTACAGATCAGATAGTGCATGTGCAGGAACAGCTAGTAGAAATGTGCATTTCAAACAAGTTGGCAAGGTGAAAATAAGTCATAAAGAGAATAACTGAAATAGTTGAAAACGTAAAAACGTATGATATCATAATAAATCAAAATTAAAGAATTTTATCAAGGGTCAGAGCGTTTTGTAAAATTCAAGAAAAATATTCTAATTCCATTCCAAAATTACGGAAAATACTCTAATGGTTTTTTAATATACACTCATGTCCATAAATTAAGGACAATGAAGTTCAGTCAAAGAAAGAGACAGAAGCAAAACAAATTTGACTTATTTGTTAAGTCTATTTATTAAACAAAAGCTAACGAGGAAAACAGATGCTATATATTTGACATAATTAATAAAATTGCGATTTTTACTCCCTGGAGCAAATTTCGAAAAAGAACCTATTTACAAAAAACAGTATAACATGGTTAGTATGATGGTTAATATGGAGTATGTCGCCCAGACGATGCAATACAGGCCTTACAACGCCTAGGCATGCTGAGTATCAAATTATCAATCTGATCTTGGGGAATATTACACCACTCATCAAGCAATGCACTCCGAAGTTCCGGTTAACAGGTGGGAGAGGGTTGACGGGCTGCAATTCGTCGGCCAAGCATATCCCACACATGCTCTATTGGATTCAAGTCCGGTGAGTATGCTGGCCAATCCATACGGGTGATATCCTCCAATTGAAGGCATTCGTCTGCAATGTTTGCACGGTGAGGACGGGCGTTGTCATTCATAAACAGAAATTCAGCACCCATGGCGCCCCGAAACAAACGTACATGCTGTTTCAGAATGACATCCCGATAGATGTGGCCTGTCATCATTACACTCTCAACATGCAGGTCAGTTCTGGAACCAAGAATGATTCCTCCCAAACGAGCCACCCTGCACCACCTTAACGGTGTCGTTCAATGGTGTTCTCTTGGGGGTAACGGGTACCTAGCGCTTTCCATATGAAAGTCCGGCGAGAATCAGACTGCAAACTAAACCTGGGCTCGTCGGAAAACATCACACCAGACCACTGTTGCGGTATCCACAATGCATGCTCTCTACTCCAGGTTAATCGCAGGCGACTGTGAGTTCCGGTAAGTGGAACACATCTGACAGGCCTACGAGCATATAGACAGACTGTGCCCTAAGCGTCTGTACACGGTCTGCCTTGAAACTGTCGTACCGGTAGCTGAAGAGAGATGACGAGACAGGTCTGATGCTGTGCTCCGTCTGTTTCTTTTGGCAGTTACTGCTAAATACCGGTCCTCATTAGGCGTTGCAACTCGGTTGCGACCTGTGCTGTAACATCTACTCACATTACCATCATCTTGGAATCGTTGCCAAAGTCTGGAGATGACACTCTGGGCGATTCCAAGTTCCTCGGATATTTCCAGCTGGGTACGTCCACATTCCAGTCGTCCGATAATTCTACCACGTAAAAAATCATCCAAATGCTTCCTTTGTGCCATAACTATGCGGTTATTGCACTGAAAGGCTTTTTAAAGCGCTTGTGAACAATTTTACTTCTTTGCCACCATTTCTTATATACCCCTCTCTTACACTCTCGTCATTGGGACGTACTATCCGCGCCATCTGGTGGTTTCCTGTAATTTGCATATTCTTCTTCAAGATGTGTGTGAAAATTCTACAGGTGAAATTTTTATTTTAGAGTTCAATTTCTGTTTGATTCTGAATTATCCTTAATTTATGGACATGAGTGTATTATAAAGTTAAAATAGGCAATATTTATGGCCAAATAAATTATGAGAAAAGTATATTTCTAGAAATGTATTATTAATACAAAATATTCTCTTCCAATTCTCGTACTTCTTATCAAACATTCATTTCCTAGTCAACATTGAAACAAAACATTCCCCTAGAATACTAATGCAAGTATTTATAAAGAACAATTTGTGAGTCTAGCTGCAGAAAATCAACTGAAAAAGATTTTGTGTTTGCAATCCCAAGACATGAATAATGCAATATTTTTTAAACGAAACATTTAAAAACATTTCAGTACCTCAATGGAAGTGAGGATTTTTACACCTGCATTGCTGAATAATTATACTTATGTTACTCATCTCAATAGAGTATGGTTTATGAAGTCAAGTTTGTTCTACTATAATATCAATCAAAATTTGATGGAAAATATGTCTGAAATAGGACTTTCAGACTCTTCAATTTTTTAAGCTTCTCTAACTGAGTAGGTATTTAAAGTTTTATTCCCCATTCTGTTTTTTCTGTGCTAACTTTCTTTAGCAAATTTTTTTTTTTTAAAATAAACTTTTTAAAATCATTTCTTGTATGTGGCATGCTTGAACCATCCAGTTTTTCAAAAACATCTGGCAAATGAATTTTTGCTCATCTAAAACTTCATCTTCCCAACTTTCATAATTTCTACAAAATTTGGCCTCCTAAGATTTACTGAGCTTTTGCAACTATCAAATAGTTTTAATAATCAGAATTCTTTTTTTTTTTTTTTTTTTTTTTTTTTTTTTTTTTAATGATTTGAAAATAGGTGCATTTTTATTAAATTGATGGAAGCGCAACATTTAAATCTGCAGATATTATTTGGCTACAAGAAGCTTTTAGTAATATCGATGGAAATATTTTTATATCGATTCTGTTGCTGTTTGTTGTTTCTTATCCCACTTGGCTGGCCAAGCCCACGAGCCCATACGTACTCATGATTGAAGGGGAAGGAAGCAGCTTTTGTTGTGATGAGCACCTGTAGGTAGAAGTCTGACTTTGGCTCCGTGACGCCCTTACAGTCCTAGGAGACCGGGACCTACGGCTTATTAGTGGATTCCGAACCACTACAAACATCCATGGCACCGCCGGGATTCGAACCCGAAATCTGTGACACCGAGGGCCAGAGCGCTAGACACTCGGCCATTCAGGTCCCAAATTTGTGAATGCCAACGGCACGCGGTGTTCCCATGTGGTCACCCACCCAAGTACTGACCGCGCCCAATGAGGCTTGACTTCGGCGATCTAACGAGAACCGGTATATTCAGCATGGCCATACCATGCTGAATATACCGGTTCTCGGTCGTTTCTGGTTAAACGAATGATATTTAAAAATTTTTTAATTGCTTTTGGTTAAAAATTTTGCACGAATAGTTTCGTCACTCGCTGATCGTAGTGTGAAGACTCCTTATCTAAAATAAAAAAAAAAAAAAATTTATTAATATAAAATGATAAAAGATAACAGGAGAGGGAACTTTCAATTATTTTCTCGAAATAATTAATAAAAAGTCACAAAATTCTCATTCTTGCAATTATAAATTTAAAATCATTCTTTCAGAGTAGAAATTGGAGTTCTTCATTTCTCTGCATGTAGTGGAATTAATGCCTAATTTCCTCATCAAATCCTCACGTAATGTAACAGGTGGGCTGAATAGTTCGTAGGCTAACACATAGATGGCTCGACTAGTATTAAATCCATATGAATTTTAGTTAGACCTAACCTTCAAAAGACACGTGTATAAATTTGACAGCTTTTTCACTATTAGTATGTGAGTTACAGCATTTTTAGTGAAGCAACTTTTGTTAGTTTGAAAAAATGGATAAAAAAAAGGAATTTCGTGTGTTAATAAAGCATTGCTTTTTGGCGAACAAAAATACTATTGAAACTAAGGCTTAGCTTTATAAACATTATTCGGACTTTGCACCAGGAAAATCAACCGTAGAGAAGTGGTTTGCGAAATTTAAAAGAGGCGAAATGAGCACCGAGGACGATGCACGCAGTGGACGCCCAAAAGAGGCTGTTACCGACGAAAACATCCAAAAGTCCACAAAATAATTTCTGATAACCGTAAAGTGAAATAGATTGAGATAGCTGAGTCCCTAAAGATATCAAAGGAACGTGTTGGACATATCGTGAATGAATATTTGGATATGCGAAAGCTCTGTTCAAAGTGGGTGCCGCGCGAGCTCACAATCGACCCAAAACAACAACGAATTGATGATTTTAAGCAGTGTTTTTAGATGTTCAATCATAATAAACCCGAATTTTTGCATCGATATGTGACAATGGATGAAACATGGCTCCATCATTTCACACCGGGGTCCAATCGACAATCAGCCGAGTGGACTGCACGTGATGATTACGAAAATGCTATAACTTCACTAAAAATGCTATAACTCACATATTAATAGTGCAACAGCTGTCAAATTTATACACGTGTCTTTTGAGGGTGAGGGCTAATTAAAAATGCTCAGTCGCGCACAACAAGGGTGTCACATGACATGGTCACATGGTTTACAAGTTGGCAGCAAGAGTTAGATCGAACTAAAGGAACGTTTATCTTAACTGCGTAATAAAATATCTCAGGATACATTAAAAAAACCCATTTGTCACAATGACTAGCCATATCGTATTGTGCATTCAAGATAAAAATAGCCCATTAAAGTAGAAGATTTTGTATATCTTTGTAATTTTAACTGCAATTTTTCTTTTTCTTTTATTATGTTTCTTAATCACAGTTGTAGCAACGTTGCAAAGACACCTTTAAAATTTTAATTCATTCTGAAAATTTTTGTTGCTGTACTTTTATTGGAATTACTTTTATTATAATACTATTAGATAATTTGCCTGTTAGATAATTTTCTTCTTTGTGCGCTGTCTTAATTCTTGTCAATATATTTCACCTAATGAATTCTAATATTATATATTATGAAAATATCTGCCAAGGAAATTTTCTCAACATCACCTCTTTCATTCGATCAACAAACTATTTAAAAGTTGAACCTAATTGTCTGCATTCAACAAATGGAATGATGTTAGATTTGTGTGTTGTCGCATAGGTCATGAAGTAAGTAGTTTTTATCTGCATATCTATGGTATAGACCGTCTTAAAAATAGTGTGGTTCCTGATGCTATTGTTTTCTTTTCAATTCCTTCTATTAGCTCACTCTCTCCCTATATACATCTTGTTCAAATTTTCATTCGTTCATAAAATACTTTTTTATTCATCCACTCAAGTTCAGATACATTTTTTTAACTTGTAGCGGATGACACTGGATGTTAATACAGTTTTCTCAAATATTAATTCAGTAATTAAATTTAATTCATTAATTTTGGTTTTTTAGATTTAAGTTGCATATATCTACCAATAGATGGCGCCAGATAAACTTAAACAATGAATGAAAATTGTTTATAAAGGACTTTCTGCAATAGAGTGAGAAAAAAAAAAAGTAGGAATTGACTTTAAATTTTTTTTTTTTTTATATTACTTGTTTCTCTTCGACTTTAATAAAAAGACTTTCCTTAAAATTGCCCTAAAATCATCCACGAGCAAAAATTGTTTTTAAATATGTAGCACGTTTAATGTGACCTTTTCAGTACCTTTTCATTCTAATTCCTTCTAAGGACTCAAATTCAATTGCGTATTGGAATTGCAATTGGAAATTCAATTCAATCTCTTTCGAAAAGTGATTTCCCTTATTCAGGGATATAAAAAAAAATATTGTCGACGCTGATATGTTTCGTGCCTTTTTAGAAAAATTATTAATGCTATCGTTCAGATTTTGATGATCGAGGCTTGAAGGCATAGAGTCTAGCGCTCTAGTACAGGGCATCACAGGTATCGGTTCGTATCCCGCAGTGCCATGGATATTTGCAGTGGTTCGGAATCCGCTTTAAACCGTAGGCCCCGGTCTAATACGATCGTAGAGCTTAGTAGAAGTAGTGTTCACGCGTCCGTAGCATACTACAGTGCCCAAAAGTATAGCTAATTTTTTTTTTTTCAAAAACTCTTTGTTTTAATTTTCCAAATTTATTTCATCGCCTTCAAAGTAATCCCCTCCGGACACAATTCATTTATGCCAACGTCTTTTCCAGTCCTCAATGCATGCTAAAAGTCATTGGCCGAGATGACCTTCAAACGCGCGTCGATTCACGTTGGATCTCTTCAGCCGACTCAAAACGGTGTCCGCGCAACCAAGAGTTGCGCAAAAACCAAGAATTGTCTTTCCATAAATGTGGCCTCTTTTTTGAGAAAAGCTTCAAGCAAACAACGCATAACACTCAAATAATATTCCTTGCCTGCTCTTTTTTGGTCTTGCTTCACCTTTCTCACGGTTTATAGATTGCTTCCAGGTCGTAAGCATAAATCCAAGACTCATCTCCAGTTACGATGCATTTTAACTTGTCTTGATAGACATAAACATTGTTTCACACACTTCAACGCGACTACGTTTTCCAAAAAATTCGTTGTTTTCTGTACCAATCGAGATTTGACGCTTTTGAGGCCCAAAACATCTTTTAAAATGGAATGGACCGATCCTTTTGAAATTCAAACATTAGCAGCAAGATCTCTAATTATAAATCGACGTTTTAAGCACCAAATCTTTAATTTTTTGGACATAATCTTCGTCGGTTGAGGTTGATGGTCGTCCAGAGCGCTCTTCCTCTTCAACGCATTCTCTGCCTTCTTTGAACTGTTTATACCTGGTAAACGTTTCTTTCAGATATAGTTTGCGCACCGAATGCCTTCTGCGAACAAAATTTAATGCAAGTTCTTTGCTCAATTAATTTAGACATTTCAAAAAAATCGCTGAAATCACTTTTTAGTGTCTCACAAAGCCAAGCGTATCTGAAACACTAATGGATATTTTGACGTCAACTTCTACGCACATGTCAAGGACAGTGGCAGCAACCTAAAACAGAAAAAAAAATTGAAATTCCATATGCCCGGAAAATTTAAATTGAAAATTGATTTACTTCTGCGCACATTTTCAAGCTACACGTACCCCTGGGTACATGAGTGACAGTGGCGCAGTCCTTGCTTATGGCATAAAGATTAACTATCTCTGTATTGCCAGCTGCATTAGAACAACATATCTGAAAAGTCTCTTTTTGGGATAAGGGGATTTATATTTGCTCCTATGAACTTTTAAAAAATTTCTGCATGTTTTAAAGTTGCGGTAAAACCTATCAAAAACAGATAAAAAGGCTGTAATGATACTTGGAAATCACAGGAAATCTTATGATTTTACTATGTTTAACAAGTTTGTAATGATTTTCTTATTCTTTACATCGATTTTTCCTACAATCTGTTCTCTAACATTTCCAAATGGAAATTTCAATCAAGACCTCTATAATAAATTGAGAGAAAAACCTATCTGTTTGTAAAATAATAGCAATGGGAGCCAAAGAACTAAGAATAACAGGTGGACTGAAAAGTTCGTAGGCTGACACATAGATGGTGCTATTAGTATTAAATCCATATGATTTTTAGTTAGCCCTAACCTTAAAAAAAAAACTTTTTAAATTCGACTACCTACGCCTACGTAATACTACGCCTACGCCTGCGTTGTAGCCTACGAACTTTTCGGCCCACCTGTTATTTATTTTACACTTCATGGCAAAATCTATTGTTTCTTTCCTTATACACGCAAGAGCCAAAACATTATGACTACCTCTCAATAACGAGTTTGCCCACCTTTGGCGCGCAACACAGCTTCAACCCGCCTTGGCTTGGATTAATGCCACCACTTAATACCAGTTAAATACCACTTCCACCTGATCACGTGCCTTCCACGTCATCCAGGCGAGTTCATTGCAAAATGTAGGGGTGGTCATAATGTTTTGGCTCTTTAGTGTACATGTTCCTCATTGGCTCTCACACATCAACCCATTTCCATTGTTGACTGGTCAAAAACACGTGGCTATTAATTTTTTGATAACTGTTTAAACAGCTGTGACGTTTTGTTCTTAACATGTGAATCAAAAATCTTAATGTGTGAAATATTAACATGAAATCTTTGAAATGCAATGAAATCTTAACATGTGAATCCCTTTTGTGCAGAATTTATTTTTGGGAAAGAAAAAAATTACACGATGTTAAATCAGGGAAATATGGAGGACGTTTCAGTATTGCTATCCGTTTGTTGATTAAAATTCTGTTTCACGGAGTGGGCTGCGGGGGAAGGACGTTGTCTCGATGTAAAATGAAATCCTTTTTTTCCAGAATTCTTGACAATTTTTCTAACATATCTCTCATATTAATTAGAACTTCTTTGTAATGATGCTGCTTCCTTGTCTTGCCTTCTGGTAGCTATTATTTTTAAATGATACCATTCATATCATAAAATGCAATCAGCATTGTTTGAAATTTTGATTTGTTTTTACAAGTGGTTTTTTTTTTTTTTTTTTTTTTTTTTTTTTTTTAATTTTGGAGAATAGGGTGTTTTCGAATGCATAGATTGTTAATTTTTTGTCTTTCTTTTTTTGGCCCTGAATCGTACTGAAAAATACAGGTCTCGACACAAGTAATATTTTCGAAGACAGGGATCGGCATCAAATTTCACAAATATTGGTAATGAAATCTATGATCTGAGCATTTTTTTTTTATCTTCACCAAATTTGATTAATTAAACAATCATTACTACATCTAATAGTAAAAATTGCCAAAAAGGGAGGTTTTATAAATTTAAATTTAAGTTTAATATAAATAATTTAGGGCTGGTAAAATCTGATCGTCTCCAAAAGGAACAAATGAAAAATAACATGTGAGCATACCATAATTTTCCAATTCAAAGCACACTTTTGAAATCGCACTTTAAATTTGGGGCCAAATGAATAAAACACTAAATTTCTTTTTTATATCGCTAAAACACTATGTACTGCAAACGATAGAGCGTGAACCCAAAAGATCCACAAATCTTCCCCAGCGGTAATGTGTACCTCTTAGTAGTCTTATTATTATTTAACAGCATAATCCAATAATATACTTTCCTTAGAAAAATAAGATATTGCATTTATTTCATAATTTTAAAATATTATTTATGACGTGTTTCAGCTAAACGTATAATATAAAAGCATGATAACAAGAGCAAATAAAAAGAATGAGGGAGATGCTATAAAACTTTTTTTCCATTCACATAGGAAAACTGTAAACCGTATTTCAGTCACTGTTACCAAGAAACTGAAACTACGCGATTTTGTTTTATTCCTTTCATTCTAAACATGCTTCATTTCCTATAATTTTATGCATCAAACATGCCAGCCTATTTATTTTACTCATGGAGAGTTTGTATTACAGTTCATATTAATTTCATGAATTATGAATAATTGTAAATTAAAAATATGATAACACAACTAATACGTTATAAAATATTTATACTTTACAAAATATTGATCAATCGTTTTATTAGCATGTAAATTAATATTTGTAATAATTGTATTGATACATTGAAAACAAGACAAAAAAAATTATTTCCTGAATGCATTTATTAAAGATTATTATTATTCCAATTAAAGACATTAATTATTGAAAAGCAGTCATATTTCACAACATAACAGACAGCAAAGAAGTCATAGAAGAGGAAGATACAGAATTCGGACTACCACCCTGAGAGGCGACAACAATCTTTAGCAAAGCGCAGTTCATCTCCACCAAAGCCTCCACCTGCGCTTGGGTAGGTGACATTCCAGATCTCTTCAAACTAGACATGATTCCGGCTAGTCCTTGGGAAACAGAGTTGATCTGCACTCCGTTAGAACCAATAGCATTGTTAAACAATGAAGCCAACGAGTTGATTCTTGCATTGGCTTGCGGTGACTTCAGCCCATTTGGAGAATTAATGATACTAGATACAGATGTACTTGAGCTGACACCTGTGGAATCGAGTCCCGAGAACGAACTTGATGATAAATCGGTCGATTGAACTGA
>BPLR01021710.1:0-86777 GCA_021605095.1 Caerostris extrusa | reverse complement strand
GCTAAGTTCACTTGACGAAGAGCCACCCAAACTCATCGGCCCACTAACTAGTCTTGCGAACTCGGTCCTGAAACTACTATTCTTTGGAAACAAATTTGCTCTGGCAACTAAACTCACGGACTGAGTACCTTGTAGTGCTTCTGTAATCGTTTGTACCAACTGGCTCTGGATATTGTCCGATCCTTGGCCATAGTCGGGTCCACCAGGATATCCTCCACTCGGTATTCCGGTATAGACACCTGTGGAATCCAGTCCCGAGAACGAACTTGATGATAAATCGGTCGATTGAACTGATGTTGTGGTTGTCGTTGTTGCCGAGGATGTACTGGAACTAGAGGAGATTGTTTGGCTAACCAAATTCTTGTCAGACTGCACAACACTGTCAGGTATTCTCATGCCCGCTCTACCTGCTGCACCACTTACTGCATCTACGATCGTTGATGAAAGCTTGAAGGCAATCTGCTGAGAGTTACTGTCAGACACTGATACTCCTGAACTTAGCATCGCCCCAACGCAAGCACGAACTATTACATTAGCACAAGCACGGGCATCAGAATTAGGAGAAATGCCAGCTAGGCTAACAAGCAGTTCACTTGACGAAGAGCCACCCAAACTCATCGGCCCACTAACTAGTCTTGCGAACTCGGTCCTGAAACTACTATTCTTTGGAAACAAATTTGCTCTGGCAACTAAACTCACGGACTGAGTACCTTGTAGTGCTTCTGTAATCGTTTGTACCAACTGGCTCTGGATATTGTCCGATCCTTGGCCATAGTCGGGTCCACCAGGATATCCTCCACTCGCTATTCCGGTATAGACACCTGTGGAATCCAGTCCCGAGAACGAACTTGATGATAAATCGGTCGATTGAACTGATGTTGTGGTTGTCGTTGTTGCCGAGGATGTACTGGAACTAGAGGAGATTGTTTGGCTAACCAAATTCTTGTCAGACTGCACAACACTGTCAGGTATTCTCATGCCCGCTCTACCTGCTGCACCACTTACTGCATCTACGATCGTTGATGAAAGCTTGAAGGCAATCTGCTGAGAGTTACTGTCAGACACTGATACTCCTGAACTTAGCATCGCCCCAACGCAAGCACGAACTATTACATTAGTACAAGCACGGGCATCAGAATTAGGAGAAATGCCAGCTAGGCTAACAAGCAGTTCACTTGACGAAGACCCGCCCAAATTCATCGGCCCACTAACTAGTCTTGCGAACTCGGTCCTGAAACTACTATTCTTTGGAAACAAATTTGCTCTGGCAACTAAACTCACGGACTGAGTACCTTGCAGTGCTTCTGTAATCGTTTGTACCAACTGCCTCTGGATATTGTCCGAACCTTGGCCATAGTCGGGTCCACCAGGATATCCTCCACTCGCTGTTCCGGTATAGACACCTGTGGAATCCAGTCCCGAGAACGAACTTGATGATAAATCGGTCGATTGAACTGATGTTGTGGTTGTCGTTGTTGCCGAGGATGTACTGGAACTAGAGGAGATTGTTTGGCTAACCAAATTCTTGTCAGACTGCACAACACTGTCAGGTATTCTCATGCCCGCTCTACCTGCTGCACCACTTACTGCATCTACGATCGTTGATGAAAGCTTGAAGGCAATCTGCTGAGAGTTACTGTCAGACACTGATACTCCTGAACTTAGCATCGCCCCAACGCAAGCACGAACTATTACATTAGCACAAGCACGGGCATCAGAATTAGGAGAAATGCCAGCTAGGCTAACAAGCAGTTCACTTGACGAAGACCCGCCCAAATTCATCGGCCCACTAACTAGTCTTGCGAACTCGGTCCTGAAACTACTATTCTTTGGAAACAAATTTGCTCTGGCAACTAAACTCACGGACTGAGTACCTTGTAGTGCTTCTGTAATCGTTTGTACCAACTGCCTCTGGATATTGTCCGAACCTTGGCCATAGTCGGGTCCACCAGGATATCCTCCACTCGCTATTCCGGTATAGACACCTGTGGAATCCTGTCCCGAGAACGAACTTGATGATAAATCGGTCGATTGAACTGATGTTGTGGTTGTCGTTGTTGCCGAGGATGTACTGGAACTAGAGGAGATTGTTTGGCTAACCAAATTCTTGTCAGACTGCACAACACTGTCAGGTATTCTCATGCCCGCTCTACCTGCTGCACCACTTACTGCATCTACGATCGTTGATGAAAGCTTGAAGGCAATCTGCTGAGAGTTACTGTCAGACACTGATACTCCTGAACTTAGCATCGCCCCAACGCAAGCACGAACTATTACATTAGCACAAGCACGGGCATCAGAATTAGGAGAAATGCCAGCTAGGCTAACAAGCAGTTCACTTGACGAAGAGCCACCCAAACTCATCGGCCCACTAACTAGTCTTGCGAACTCGGTCCTGAAACTACTATTCTTTGGAAACAAATTTGCTCTGGCAACTAAACTCACGGACTGAGTACCTTGTAGTGCTTCTGTAATCGTTTGTACCAACTGGCTCTGGATATTGTCCGATCCTTGGCCATAGTCGGGTCCACCAGGATATCCTCCACTCGGTATTCCGGTATAGACACCTGTGGAATCCAGTCCCGAGAACGAACTTGATGATAAATCGGTCGATTGAACTGATGTTGTGGTTGTCGTTGTTGCCGAGGATGTACTGGAACTAGAGGAGATTGTTTGGCTAACCAAATTCTTGTCAGACTGCACAACACTGTCAGGTATTCTCATGCCCGCTCTACCTGCTGCACCACTTACTGCATCTACGATCGTTGATGAAAGCTTGAAGGCAATCTGCTGAGAGTTACTGTCAGACACTGATACTCCTGAACTTAGCATCGCCCCAACGCAAGCACGAACTATTACATTAGCACAAGCACGGGCATCAGAATTAGGAGAAATGCCAGCTAGGCTAACAAGCAGTTCACTTGACGAAGAGCCACCCAAATTCATCGGCCCACTAACTAGTCTTGCGAACTCGGTCCTGAAACTACTATTCTTTGGAAACAAATTTGCTCTGGCAACTAAACTCACGGACTGAGTACCTTGTAGTGCTTCTGTAATCGTTTGTACCAACTGCCTCTGGATATTGTCCGAACCTTGGCCATAGTCGGGTCCACCAGGATATCCTCCACTCGCTGTTCCGGTATAGACACCTGTGGAATCCAGTCCCGAGAACGAACTTGATGATAAATCGGTCGATTGAACTGATGTTGTGGTTGTCGTTGTTGCTGAGGATGTACTGGAACTAGAGGAGATTGTTTGGCTAACCAAATTCTTGTCAGACTGCACAACACTGTCAGGTATTCTCATGCCCGCTCTACCTGCTGCACCACTTACTGCATCTACGATCGTTGATGAAAGCTTGAAGGCAATCTGCTGAGAGTTACTGTCAGACACTGATACTCCTGAACTTAGCATCGCCCCAACGCAAGCACGAACTATTACATTAGTACAAGCACGGGCATCAGAATTAGGAGAAATGCCAGCTAGGCTAACAAGCAGTTCACTTGACGAAGACCCGCCCAAATTCATCGGCCCACTAACTAGTCTTGCGAACTCGGTCCTGAAACTACTATTCTTTGGAAACAAATTTGCTCTGGCAACTAAACTCACGGACTGAGTACCTTGTAGTGCTTCTGTAATCGTTTGTACCAACCGCCTCTGGATATTGTCCGAACCTTGGCCATAGTCGGGTCCACCAGGATATCCTCCACTCGCTGTTCCGGTATAGACACCTGTGGAATCCAGTCCCGAGAACGAACTTGATGATAAATCGGTCGATTGAACTGATGTTGTGGTTGTCGTTGTTGCCGAGGATGTACTGGAACTAGAGGAGATTGTTTGGCTAACCAAATTCTTGTCAGACTGCACAACACTGTCAGGTATTCTCATGCCCGCTCTACCTGCTGCACCACTTACTGCATCTACGATCGTTGATGAAAGCTTGAAGGCAATCTGCTGAGAGTTACTGTCAGACACTGATACTCCTGAACTTAGCATCGCCCCAACGCAAGCACGAACTATTACATTAGCACAAGCACGGGCATCAGAATTAGGAGAAATGCCAGCTAGGCTAACAAGCAGTTCACTTGACGAAGAGCCACCCAAATTCATCGGCCCACTAACTAGTCTTGCGAACTCGGTCCTGAAACTACTATTCTTTGGAAACAAATTTGCTCTGGCAACTAAACTCACGGACTGAGTACCTTGCAGTGCTTCTGTAATCGTTTGTACCAACTGCCTCTGGATATTGTCCGAACCTTGGCCATAGTCGGGTCCACCAGGATATCCTCCACTCGCTATTCCGGTATAGACACCTGTGGAATCCTGTCCCGAGAAAGAACTTGATGATAAATCGGTCGATTGAACTGATGTTGTGGTTGTCGTTGTTGCCGAGGATGTACTGGAACTAGAGGAGATTGTTTGGCTAACCAAATTCTTGTCAGACTGCACAACACTGTCAGGTATTCTCATGCCCGCTCTACCTGCTGCACCACTTACTGCATCTACGATCGTTGATGAAAGCTTGAAGGCAATCTGCTGAGAGTTACTGTCAGACACTGATACTCCTGAACTTAGCATCGCCCCAACGCAAGCACGAACTATTACATTAGCACAAGCACGGGCATCAGAATTAGGAGAAATGCCAGCTAGGCTAACAAGCAGTTCACTTGACGAAGAGCCACCCAAACTCATCGGCCCACTAACTAGTCTTGCGAACTCGGTCCTGAAACTACTATTCTTTGGAAACAAATTTGCTCTGGCAACTAAACTCACGGACTGAGTACCTTGCAGTGCTTCTGTAATCGTTTGTACCAACTGCCTCTGGATATTGTCCGAACCTTGGCCATAGTCGGGTCCACCAGGATATCCTCCACTCGCTGTTCCGGTATAGACACCTGTGGAATCCAGTCCCGAGAACGAACTTGATGATAAATCGGTCGATTGAACTGATGTTGTGGTTGTCGTTGTTGCCGAGGATGTACTGGAACTAGAGGAGATTGTTTGGCTAACCAAATTCTTGTCAGACTGCACAACACTGTCAGGTATTCTCATGCCCGCTCTACCTGCTGCACCACTTACTGCATCTACGATCGTTGATGAAAGCTTGAAGGCAATCTGCTGAGAGTTACTGTCAGACACTGATACTCCTGAACTTAGCATCGCCCCAACGCAAGCACGAACTATTACATTAGCACAAGCACGGGCATCAGAATTAGGAGAAATGCCAGCTAGGCTAACAAGCAGTTCACTTGACGAAGAGCCACCCAAATTCATCGGCCCACTAACTAGTCTTGCGAACTCGGTCCTGAAACTACTATTCTTTGGAAACAAATTTGCTCTGGCAACTAAACTCACGGACTGAGTACCTTGTAGTGCTTCTGTAATCGTTTGTACCAACTGCCTCTGGATATTGTCCGAACCTTGGCCATAGTCGGGTCCACCAGGATATCCTCCACTCGCTATTCCGGTATAGACACCTGTGGAATCCAGTCCCGAGAACGAACTTGATGATAAATCGGTCGATTGAACTGATGTTGTGGTTGTCGTTGTTGCCGAGGATGTACTGGAACTAGAGGAGATTGTTTGGCTAACCAAATTCTTGTCAGACTGCACAACACTGTCAGGTATTCTCATGGCCGCTCTACCTGCTGCACCACTTACTGCATCTACGATCGTTGATGAAAGCTTGAAGGCAATCTGCTGAGAGTTACTGTCAGACACTGATACTCCTGAACTTAGCATCGCCCCAACGCAAGCACGAACTATTACATTAGCACAAGCACGGGCATCAGAATTAGGAGAAATGCCAGCTAGGCTAACAAGCAGTTCACTTGACGAAGAGCCACCCAAATTCATCGGCCCACTAACTAGTCTTGCGAACTCGGTCCTGAAACTACTATTCTTTGGAAACAAATTTGCTCTGGCAACTAAACTCACGGACTGAGTACCTTGTAGTGCTTCTGTAATCGTTTGTACCAACTGCCTCTGGATATTGTCCGAACCTTGGCCATAGTCGGGTCCACCAGGATATCCTCCACTCGCTATTCCGGTATAGACACCTGTGGAATCCTGTCCCGAGAAAGAACTTGATGATAAATCGGTCGATTGAACTGATGTTGTGGTTGTCGTTGTTGCCGAGGATGTACTGGAACTAGAGGAGATTGTTTGGCTAACCAAATTCTTGTCAGACTGCACAACACTGTCAGGTATTCTCATGCCCGCTCTACCTGCTGCACCACTTACTGCATCTACGATCGTTGATGAAAGCTTGAAGGCAATCTGCTGAGAGTTACTGTCAGACACTGATACTCCTGAACTTAGCATCGCCCCAACGCAAGCACGAACTATTACATTAGCACAAGCACGGGCATCAGAATTAGGAGAAATGCCAGCTAGGCTAACAAGCAGTTCACTTGACGAAGAGCCACCCAAACTCATCGGCCCACTAACTAGTCTTGCGAACTCGGTCCTGAAACTACTATTCTTTGGAAACAAATTTGCTCTGGCAACTAAACTCACGGACTGAGTACCTTGTAGTGCTTCTGTAATCGTTTGTACCAACTGCCTCTGGATATTGTCCGAACCTTGGCCATAGTCGGGTCCACCAGGATATCCTCCACTCGCTATTCCGGTATAGACACCTGTGGAATCCAGTCCCGAGAACGAACTTGATGATAAATCGGTCGATTGAACTGATGTTGTGGTTGTCGTTGTTGCCGAGGATGTACTGGAACTAGAGGAGATTGTTTGGCTAACCAAATTCTTGTCAGACTGCACAACACTGTCAGGTATTCTCATGCCCGCTCTACCTGCTGCACCACTTACTGCATCTACGATCGTTGATGAAAGCTTGAAGGCAATCTGCTGAGAGTTACTGTCAGACACTGATACTCCTGAACTTAGCATCGCCCCAACGCAAGCACGAACTATTACATTAGCACAAGCACGGGCATCAGAATTAGGAGAAATGCCAGCTAGGCTAACAAGCAGTTCACTTGACGAAGAGCCACCCAAATTCATCGGCCCACTAACTAGTCTTGCGAACTCGGTCCTGAAACTACTATTCTTTGGAAACAAATTTGCTCTGGCAACTAAACTCACGGACTGAGTACCTTGTAGTGCTTCTGTAATCGTTTGTACCAACTGCCTCTGGATATTGTCCGAACCTTGGCCATAGTCGGGTCCACCAGGATATCCTCCACTCGCTGTTCCGGTATAGACACCTGTGGAATCCAGTCCCGAGAACGAACTTGATGATAAATCGGTCGATTGAACTGATGTTGTGGTTGTCGTTGTTGCCGAGGATGTACTGGAACTAGAGGAGATTGTTTGGCTAACCAAATTCTTGTCAGACTGCACAACACTGTCAGGTATTCTCATGCCCGCTCTACCTGCTGCACCACTTACTGCATCTACGATCGTTGATGAAAGCTTGAAGGCAATCTGCTGAGAGTTACTGTCAGACACTGATACTCCTGAACTTAGCATCGCCCCAACGCAAGCACGAACTATTACATTAGCACAAGCACGGGCATCAGAATTAGGAGAAATGCCAGCTAGGCTAACAAGCAGTTCACTTGACGAAGAGCCACCCAAATTCATCGGCCCAATAACTAGTCTTGCGAACTCGGTCCTGAAACTACTATTCTTTGGAAACAAATTTGCTCTGGCAACTAAACTCACGGACTGAGTACCTTGTAGTGCTTCTGTAATCGTTTGTACCAACTGCCTCTGGATATTGTCCGAACCTTGGCCATAGTCGGGTCCACCAGGATATCCTCCACTC
Source organism: Caerostris extrusa (assembly GCA_021605095.1). NCBI lineage: Eukaryota > Metazoa > Arthropoda > Arachnida > Araneae > Araneidae > Caerostris > Caerostris extrusa. The sequence goes on along the minus strand of BPLR01021710.1, from coordinate 78,991 downwards.
GGTATTCCGGTATAGACACCTGTGGAATCCAGTCCCGAGAACGAACTTGATGATAAATCGGTCGATTGAACTGATGTTGTGGTTGTCGTTGTTGCCGAGGATGTACTGGAACTAGAGGAGATTGTTTGGCTAACCAAATTCTTGTCAGACTGCACAACACTGTCAGGTATTCTCATGCCCGCTCTACCTGCTGCACCACTTACTGCATCTACGATCGTTGATGAAAGCTTGAAGGCAATCTGCTGAGAGTTACTGTCAGACACTGATACTCCTGAACTTAGCATCGCCCCAACGCAAGCACGAACTATTACATTAGCACAAGCACGGGCATCAGAATTAGGAGAAATGCCAGCTAGGCTAACAAGCAGTTCACTTGACGAAGAGCCACCCAAATTCATCGGCCCAATAACTAGTCTTGCGAACTCGGTCCTGAAACTACTATTCTTTGGAAACAAATTTGCTCTGGCAACTAAACTCACGGACTGAGTACCTTGTAGTGCTTCTGTAATCGTTTGTACCAACTGCCTCTGGATATTGTCCGAACCTTGGCCATAGTCGGGTCCACCAGGATATCCTCCACTCGCTGTTCCGGTATAGACACCTGTGGAATCCAGTCCCGAGAACGAACTTGATGATAAATCGGTCGATTGAACTGATGTTGTGGTTGTCGTTGTTGCCGAGGATGTACTGGAACTAGAGGAGATTGTTTGGCTAACCAAATTCTTGTCAGACTGCACAACACTGTCAGGTATTCTCATGCCCGCTCTACCTGCTGCACCACTTACTGCATCTACGATCGTTGATGAAAGCTTGAAGGCAATCTGCTGAGAGTTACTGTCAGACACTGATACTCCTGAACTTAGCATCGCCCCAACGCAAGCACGAACTATTACATTAGCACAAGCACGGGCATCAGAATTAGGAGAAATGCCAGCTAGGCTAACAAGCAGTTCACTTGACGAAGAGCCACCCAAATTCATCGGCCCACTAACTAGTCTTGCGAACTCGGTCCTGAAACTACTATTCTTTGGAAACAAATTTGCTCTGGCAACTAAACTCACGGACTGAGTACCTTGTAGTGCTTCTGTAATCGTTTGTACCAACTGCCTCTGGATATTGTCCGAACCTTGGCCATAGTCGGGTCCACCAGGATATCCTCCACTCGCTGTTCCGGTATAGACACCTGTGGAATCCAGTCCCGAGAACGAACTTGATGATAAATCGGTCGATTGAACTGATGTTGTGGTTGTCGTTGTTGCCGAGGATGTACTGGAACTAGAGGAGATTGTTTGGCTAACCAAATTCTTGTCAGACTGCACAACACTGTCAGGTATTCTCATGCCCGCTCTACCTGCTGCACCACTTACTGCATCTACGATCGTTGATGAAAGCTTGAAGGCAATCTGCTGAGAGTTACTGTCAGACACTGATACTCCTGAACTTAGCATCGCCCCAACGCAAGCACGAACTATTACATTAGCACAAGCACGGGCATCAGAATTAGGAGAAATGCCAGCTAGGCTAACAAGCAGTTCACTTGACGAAGAGCCACCCAAACTCATCGGCCCACTAACTAGTCTTGCGAACTCGGTCCTGAAACTACTATTCTTTGGAAACAAATTTGCTCTGGCAACTAAACTCACGGACTGAGTACCTTGTAGTGCTTCTGTAATCGTTTGTACCAACTGCCTCTGGATATTGTCCGAACCTTGGCCATAGTCGGGTCCACCAGGATATCCTCCACTCGCTGTTCCGGTATAGACACCTGTGGAATCCAGTCCCGAGAACGAACTTGATGATAAATCGGTCGATTGAACTGATGTTGTGGTTGTCGTTGTTGCCGAGGATGTACTGGAACTAGAGGAGATTGTTTGGCTAACCAAATTCTTGTCAGACTGCACAACACTGTCAGGTATTCTCATGCCCGCTCTACCTGCTGCACCACTTACTGCATCTACGATCGTTGATGAAAGCTTGAAGGCAATCTGCTGAGAGTTACTGTCAGACACTGATACTCCTGAACTTAGCATCGCCCCAACGCAAGCACGAACTATTACATTAGCACAAGCACGGGCATCAGAATTAGGAGAAATGCCAGCTAGGCTAACAAGCAGTTCACTTGACGAAGAGCCACCCAAATTCATCGGCCCACTAACTAGTCTTGCGAACTCGGTCCGGAAACTACTATTCTTTGGAAACAAATTTGCTCTGGCAACTAAACTCACGGACTGAGTACCTTGTAGTGCTTCTGTAATCGTTTGTACCAACTGCCTCTGGATATTGTCCGAACCTTGGCCATAGTCGGGTCCACCAGGATATCCTCCACTCGGTATTCCGGTATAGACACCTGTGGAATCCAGTCCCGAGAACGAACTTGATGATAAATCGGTCGATTGAACTGATGTTTGCTGACTCACTTCAAAGGTGCTGCTGCTTTCAAAATTGTCAGTATCCTCTTCCACTTCGTTTGCCTCTTTTGCAGCTTCCTCTGCGAATACTTTTATCAAATCTTTAATTTCATTTATGAATTGACGATTTTTTACGCCTAGGACTGATTTGAAACATTGTCCTAGGGCACTGACTAGTACATTCGTCTTTTTTGTAATGAGTGCCATATTTCCTACATCTTCTGCAATTACCAATTCTGCCATGCTGGAGGCAAAAGCCATATTCATTGCTTGAAGTGTGGCTCCAGAATTACCTCCTTTGGAACTCATGCCAACTATGGCCGATAGCATTGACTTCATTATATTTTCCATGTCTTTCTTTTCCTGTTGCGGGAACTCAGGGGATTGTCTTATCTGTTGCGTGAGACATGAGACGAACTGGCTCGCTTTCTGCGGATTTGTCCACGGAGAAGCTTTCTTGCCTTCTACACCATCATACTGGACAGAGAGCAGCAAAACTGCGAAACCGAAAGTAGTTAACCAAATCATTGTTGCTGGTCAACCGAATGTGCTTCCACATGTTTTCTGCTCCACCTTTTATACCGATTATTTCGTGACACATTGCAGCTGGTAATTTCGTAATTTGTTGTTCTGTTGAACATTTGCTTGCTTGAAAATACTTGAGTAAACTCACGATCCTGAGAAGTTGCATCGTAGGAATAGATACTTAATGCATATCTACTTTGCTCATTTGTTGCTTCTATAATCATGACGCTATTCATATTAATTTTCATCAAAATGTTAAAAATGTGATTTAGTGTCTGCAGGGTAAATCTTATTACTTATATATATTTTTAATTGTAATTTCACTAATTATAATTATAATTTCACTACGATATTTTCATCGATTGTTATATAGGCGATTAGACTGTTAAAATAGAGTATTGTAATAGTATCAAATCAATAAGTGATTTTTATCATTGATATATTTTCACATTTTATGAGGGCAATATTCTTCAGTACATTATTTTACTTATTTTTTCCTGACTTTTTAAAAAATTATCTGTTATAGTTCTTATTTAGTCTATATTAGATCTAACTTTACGTTCTTTTGATTTAGAAGGTTTTGATTTTCAATTATAAGTCCATAGTTTAAAAAGTATTTATAGTTACCATATTTTAAATTTCTTTTCTCTATCATTCATGCTTTAATTTCTTTCGTTTAATTCTCAGTCCTGCAATTTTTTTTCCTTCATCCTACAATTCTTTAATTTTTGTTCTTTTCCATAATTCATACATTTTTTTCTTTTTATTATTGTTATTTTTTTCATTTTTAGTGCATCATTTATTTTAGATTTGTGTCATGCTTATTGTTTGTCTGCAGTGGAATTTTTTAGAAAGCAAGTTGGCTGAGACTAAAAATAGTCGTTGAGATTAAGAAAAAAATGCCCCGCTTTGACGACTAATAGATCAATTGTTCAAAAATTTAAGTCTTCTTTCTAAAGACATTATGTAGCAAAATCAGAACCTAGAAACAGCAGTTTTCAACCTGATGTTATTACATGATGTCTTATAATTAAAACGACCACCCCCTTTTTTGTATCCTTAAAATAACTTTTACATTTTCACTACTTTTTAACATTCACATATTAAAATTAACAGCTTTTGATATACCTAATGCAATATTTCGTAATGGGGAAAATGATAAATGTATAACAAATGTTTCATTGCTTCATTTTTAAATAATGGGATATAAAATTGCTAGTTTCATTCAGGACCTTCATGTGTTTTGCCGAGTCAAGTATCTCAATGAATGCTGCTAATATTTAAGCTCTATCAGTGATTGGTGTGAAATTATTTCTACTGTCAGCCATTTTCATTGATGTTGTTAAATGAGTTATTATCTATTCACATTTGATAGTTGTCGCATATATGTCTTAATAACGTTACAAAAATTTAAAAAAAAACTTTCGATTCACAATTTTAAGTTTAAATTATCTTCCGCATTTTGTGATTTGTTTTTAAAGAACAAATTCCAGTATTATGAGTTGGAACATTTTCATTTAAAAGAAATTATTTCTAAAAAAGAAATACAATGACTCCTCAAACTATAGAGATATGACTAAACAGGACGAGAGGCTGAGTGCTCAAAATAATGGGATTTGTCTGAGTTGTAATAAGATCCATTGTCATGATTGGGAAATTTCAACACTTTGTTGGCCAGAGGAGGAGAGAACGTGGTAGGAAATAACGTTTGTTAACACCATTGGACATGGGATCATGGACAAAATTTGCTGCTTCGATAATCATACATTAAAAAATTTGCCACAATTAATTTTACATGATGTAGTTACAGCAAGGTAAGAGAGTTTCACATTGATTTCCATTGGGCATAAGGGCGAGAAGAGGAAGTTATAAATTATACAAATAACATCCCCAGAAGGCACAACTCTGGTGTGCTGTAATAATAATAATGCTTTCAAGAATGCGGGCGAGAGAAATGCAAGAAATCGTGAATTTGTTTTTTTTTTGGATTCTTATTTTTATGCAACTTTTTTTATTTATTTATTTTTAAGATCGAACTACGTAGAAACAACTAAAAGAATATTAGTGTTAAATAAAAATTGAAAGAAACAATTCAAAATTTGCTTTTTTCTTCCCCTCAGTAAAGAAAACTTCTTGTCCTGATCAATATTCTGCAAAATTAAAGTTCTTCTCTACAAAAATAAAAAACTCTTGTGCTACAAAGAACATTATTATGGATATCTTAAATTGAGCCATTGTTATTTAAATTAATGCATTTCCTTTTCTTTACTGTTTTATAACCATAAATATCTTGGAAATTAGAAATATCGGGCCACTGCAGACTTTTTCTTTTTAAATAGTGCCCAAAGAGACTTCAGGCTGGAACTTCTGTACGTATGCAAATGTATATTATTCAATACGTAAAACAGATATTTTTACAAGATTATTTTGATACCGCCAGGAATTGATTACTTGAGTGGTTCTTTGGAAACAAAAGAACTATAAGTAAGTCCCGTGTTACAAATGATATCAGGACACAAGTGTAAAATTTTGGACAAAATTTTGACAGGTGTAAGACAATGATTATAAATATTATAATGTGGAAATGGTTATTATAAACGATAATTCGCCATGTTTCAATCTTCACTTTTTAAAGATGCCACTCATTATAGCTTAAAACAATTTCAAATGCTACGAAATGGGGAAAAAATGAAATGTTTTAAGATTTCTTTTCAAATGAAAAGAGTAGTAAAGATTTTAATGAATAGTTTGTTCTAAAATGCGGGTCACATATATCAATTATCTAAAGCAAAAATTATTTTTCTTCATACAAAAATTCGTAGAATTCAGATGTCGTTTTAGAAATTTTGGATCCTCAAGCTCTTTCGGACAAAATTATTCGAAGAAAATTATTGAAATTTGATTAATAATTAGAAGAAAACTGTTGGTGGAATAAAGAAATTAGGATGATTCGCTATTCAACTTGATGAATTAATTAACATGAGGATCTTATTTTAATTCAAGAAAAATAATAAAGATAGAAGAAAAACACTTTATTGTTGCATTAATTTAGCATCGCCAATAATCGAAGATTGTATCAGATTAGAACACAACTTGAACTTCTATACAACCCTCTTTATTGTTGAATTGAGTGCCAATAAAAAAAATTTCCCTGCTTCTCTGCATGGGTAATTAAAAACCTTTCGGATTATTAAAATGAGCCAGAAATATATTTAAAAACCTTTTATGAATTCATTGCGAACAGGTGCTTTAGAATTCACCAAAAGCATCAAAGCTGAGTCAATCAGCCCTGCCATAAAATACCGAATTTACGATATTTTTAATATCATGTTGGAAGAAAACGACATGTAATAAAATGTTCTTTTAATGGCAGCATGGATAGCATTTGTTTGCATTTAATTAATACGAGAAGAAGTTGGTTGTTTTATTTTTTTTATGTAGTTTGTGCACCATACGCATTTGTGTGTGTGTGTTCCCAATGGAATACCGAAATGAGCAGAATTATTTTTTCAGAAGACTAAGAAATGCCCACCTTAAATAATACAAAGAAGAATTGCGCGTACGAATACAGTAAATGGTAAGAATTAGATACGGTTGAACCAGGGATGGGCAAACTACGGCCCGCCGGAAGGCCTATCCGGCCCGCGGATAGAATTTTAATTTGCCGGACCGAGGCAAATTAAAAGAAATATATATTTATATATTATGTATCCTTCTCCTTTTCTACTTTGTTTAAATATTTTTTTCTTCATTTCAAAGGACTGATGATCATTTTACTTTCTCTTTTTTTTTTTTTTTTTTTTTTTTTTTTTTTTTTTTTTGTTCTACAAAACATAAATCGACGGAAATAGCAAGCACAGACAGTTTTCAATCGTTAAAGTGATAAAAGCGGAAGTTCTTTGTTAGTTATAGCTGTAGATTGGCGCCAACAAGTTGTTTTTACAAATCATTATCGGAAGTAAGTTTCCCAAATTTAATATCTCATGCTATCAGTGCTATGTTTGTTTCATCTTATATATGTGAACAAGTGTTTTCCACTATGAACCTTAGAAAGAATTATTTCAGAAGTAGACATTGACAACAGATGAGCATTTAGCCGCGTTCCTTAGAATCAGTACATCTCACTTCGAACCTCAATATAAGAAACTTTTAAAAATGAAATCTCAATTTCATTTTCATCTCATTACCATATTCAAATTGTAATACTTGTATATTGTTCTTAAAATTTTAGAAAAAAAAACTTTTTTTCTTCCGATTTTTGGCCATGATCGAAAAATGTTTGCCCATCCCTGGGTTAGACGAAGGTGCTAAGAATTGAATCTTTATTGACGGTTATCGATGGTGATTTTGAAAATAATGTTTCCAACAGTTGTTTTCCATTAAAAATGGAACTATTTCCATTTCATTTAAAGTGGCAAACAAAATGAAAAGGAAACTAGTTAGTCTTGTAAGAAATAACTATAAGAAGTAATTTACGCTAAATGAATATCAAATGTGTAAAAACTGAAAAGAAACTGAGGGTGATAATTTCAAAAATATTGAATTACTTTTATGGCGATCAATTTATCAAAAATATTTATTATTGTTTTATTTATATAATTTATTATTTTATCAAACATTTTCAATTATGAGTTTTATTTTTAAAAATAGCATATGTTAAATAAAGTATTAAGTCTTTGTTAACAAATGTATAATTATTATTTTCAATAATATACATATCATTCATATCATTAGTATTATCAACGAATGAAAGTCTCTTTTTAATGATCTCAAATGTTTTAAAAAAAAGAATTTGTCTTGAATTTAAATTTGTCACTTCATTCCATTATATGTGATGTATAGTTATTAAAGCAAATGTAATTTAGAGTCAGGAAACAAAGGCATCTTTTTTTTCAATTCATGGCAATTACAGTTCCATATACTTCTATCTGAAGTTTTGTGTCATGTCCTTTTACAGCTTAATAAAGTTGTAATTGATAAAGCTGTAAATTTGAATTTTGAATAGATGCCAAACAGTAAAAACTACGAATGTTTTTCACATTTTTGAATTTGAATGTAAATAGTACAATTATATGATATTGCTTAAGCAATCTTTGCCCATATATCGCCAAACAGTGTCAATCAATCATTTATAAGAAAAGACGAATTTCGTTTAAGATACTCTCAAGCTAATGCTTGGAAAAACAATACGAAAGAAGTTTTTTTTTTCTTTTTCCCAGCTATGTTTTCGAGAGACATTTATTTTCCAGCTCCATAGTTTAGATATAATGGAGGACTGGTAAAATGGTTATGACACAGATGACCAAAAGCGTATTGAATAGTCAACAATTTAGAACATCTTAGTATAAACTAAAGATGGGTGAAAATCCATGTTTTTATGTGCTTTGCAAGCTTCATCGAGATTTATATAACAATAATTAATATAAAACTCTAAATATTTTATTAAATTAAAAGTTGGATTTTTAAAATATGTCCATTTAAATAATCTTATTTGACTACACATCAGGAAATATCACTATGTTTTTGACTAGATATTGATTCCATTTTTATACAATTAAAAGAATTTAATTAAATATCCATTGAAATATTGGCACATAGTTGTGATTTTTTCGACATGGCTTTAAGTTTCGCTTCAAAGAAGATATTTTATGTTAATGTTCTAGTATAATTTATTGCATCGGCAAATAAAATATATATGTGTGATTATTAAATAGAAATATGCTTTGTAAAATACAAATTTCGTCACATAAATAAATTTATTTTTATGGACTGTTTGCGTATGAGTATGCATAAGTCTAAAATAGTTAACCAGTATTTTAACATGTTGGTTACAAAAATTACATTGTGGTTGATACATTTGTAGAAACAATAGCACTTATTTCCGATAAACGCTTGTAATGTATTGATTTGAATTGTCTTTTTTTTTTTTTATTTTAGTACTCTTTAATTTGTATCATTAGCCTAAATAATCTGGAATTATTTTGCAGATTTCTAACTTAAAGGCTTTTGCAAAATTCTAAATAACAAAACATCGAAGTATGGTTAGTTGGATGAATACAGTAAGTATTGTACCAAAATCAGCATCATTGATTCCATTGCATACGAGCTTTGGTATGGTATGTTGCAGGTATCTTGCTGACAGAATCGCATAGATAAAAATTCTAAATTCATTATACGGAAACTGAAACTCAACTAGCAACGTATTATTTTAAGGGTCTGATTAAATGATAGGGGACGGTCATGAGAACAATCTTGTATTAAATTGTGATAGCTGTCTTGTTTAATTTGGATAGCTGACGTATGTTAAATTTTGAGCTAACATCTGTTTAGTATCTTACCAAACATGTTGTCGAGATCTCAAATTTGGTAGCACACTTGGAGATGTAATCTTGCTATTTTGGGAGTCTTTAAGATTGTTTTTATAAAACAAAAGACTTTTCTAGAAAATTTAAATTAATTAAACGAAGGATAATTATATTTTTCTTTCTAATGCAGCTGGCACTTAGACAGCTTGGTCTTGAATGCCTTAAGGCAAGCGCTGCACAGACGTTACTCACTTTGCATTACCCAGGGGGCGCGTGTAGATAAGCCACGGACGCGGAGTAACAATGCCCCCACAACAATCTACGATCCTATTAGGACCGGGACCTACGATTTAAAGTGGATTCCGAACCACTACAAACATCCATGGCACCGCCGGGACTCGAACCCGAAACCTGTAGTACCGATCGCCAGCCACTCGGCCATTCAAGCCCTTCAAAGGATAATTATAAAAAAGTTTATTAAAAATAAAAAGTATTTACAAGATGCGTTTGTAACTATGTTTATAAACTGCGAACATTAAGAATAAATAATTTATATGGCCTATTTTTACAAAACAAAACTTATTTTTTTGAAATTTTAATTCAATTAAGCAAAAGATAATTATAAAAATATCGATGGACTAAAAATAAAAAAAAATTTTTACATGACACTTTTTGAGCTGTGAAGACAAACTTTATGAAAGATAAATATTATGAATATATAATTAGAGATCATTTGACCTAAAACTTTTTTCACATATTTCAATCAATTAAGTAAAACATAATTATAAAATTATCAATTAGCTAAAATATAGAAAAAGTATAAGCAAAACTTTTGCAACATTGTTGTTAAATTCCTTTGCATTGAAATATATTTGGTTTTATGTTGTTTTATAATATTTATTTATATTTATTTATATATAAATTTGATAAGTAGTAATATAAGTAAAATATTTTTGATAAGTAGCAATACTTCTATCATCTATTTCCAACAAACATTCACATAATGATGATATTTTACTTATTTCTTTTATTGTAAAATCTAAATCAATAATTTCAAATAAATCACTCATTTATATTCTTTTAAATGTTTCTATCATAAATTAATGCCTTGAATTCATCTCCTTTAAAGTATTCTAAAATGCAACTTTTATTTTTTTTCAATTCCTATTATTAGGTCACACTCTCCCCATATATATCTTGTTCAAATTTTCAATCGTTCATAAATACTTTTATTCATCCACTCAAGTTCAAATACATTTTTTGAACTTGTAGTGGATGACACTGGATGTTAATGCAGTTTTTTCAAATATGAATTCATTAATTAAATTTAATTAATTAATTTTAGTTTTTTTTAGATTTAAGTTACATATATGTACCAATAGATGGCACCAGATAAACTAAAAAAAATGAATGAAAATTATTTATAAGTGACTTTCTGCAATATAATGAAAGAAAAGTAGGAATTTACTTAAATTTTTTTTTATATTACTTGTTTTTATTTATTATAACTATATTATTATTATTGTAATTACAAATAACTTGTTTACTTGAATTGAATATTACGCATGTACAAGTACACGTACATACATGTTTTTATTAGATTCATAATTCTACCGCATGGATGCACAGATTAATGCAGGTCGACGCATTTCTTGTGAACCATCTCATGATTTTATTTAAAAAATATCTTTAGAAGTTTATTTTTAAATGTTCAAATTTTGAACAAAATATTTAAGAAACATGTCAAGCTTAAAGTAAGTGAAATAAACATTGAAATGTTTACTCAATGTTTTTCTCTCTTATTGTAGATTAAAAGATAAGATCAATTTACCAATAACGCAGAAGCACAACTGTATGATAAACGAATCAACATATTTTTGTTTAACTCTACAAAGTAGATGCGGTTATTGCTAAATAATACATTAAAATACGTAAGCTATTCTGAGATAACACAGATTTGTTATTATTTATTATGGTAAGTAAAGCTAACTCGTTTACTTGAATTGAATATTACATACTTTTATTCGATTCAAAGTTCTACAACAGAGATGTAAAGTTTGTTGCTTTTCTGGTGGGCTACCTGATCATATGGGCCTGAATGGCCTAGTGTCTAGCTCTCGGTGCCACAGGTTTCGGGTTCGAGTCCCGGCGTTGCCATGGATGTTTGTAGTGGTTCGGAATCCACTTTAAGCCGTAGGTCCCGGCCTCCTATGACTGTAAGAGCGTCACGAAGCCGAAGTCAGACTTCTACCTACAGGTGCTCCATCAGAACAGAAGCTGCACCCCCTCTTCCCTCCTTCCATGAGGGATACGACCTGATCATATGACCATTTTATTTAAAAATCATATAATTGAAATTTTATTTTAAAGGTTCAGATTTTGTGGAAAATATATAGCAAACAGGATCTGACTTAAAGAGTTTGTGTATGCAGTTCTGGATTATGAGTTTAGCAACATATTATTGTTCATCTAGATCAGGGGTCTCCAAACTTTCCAGCCGTAGGGCCATACTGTTTACTCCAATAAGTACCAAGGGCCTAAATTGTTTTAATTTTTCTGCCATTGACTATAATTTCTAGACTAGTCGCCGAGTACGCGCTCTGAGAGAGCACACGCTTGGCAAATTCGCTGGTTCAATTACTACAATTACTATTGTGAATCGATACGACCGATTTTTGACGGCATCTAGTGATTAAAGCCGAAATAGGTAGGTATAACTATCGAGAGTAACAGCGGGATGTTCACCAGTTTATAATGTTAGTAGGATTCCTTTCTATTATTTGTTAGTTGTTATGCTTAAGTTAAATTTTCTGCGTATTATGCTTGTTATTAAGCTTTACCTAGCAAGTCAATAAAACCGAGTTATTATCATTCTGTGTTTTTTTATCCAACTTATTATTGCAACAATAAGCTATTCACTGTCGCGGGCCGGATTAATGACACTGACGGCCGGATTAATGACACTGACGGGCCGGATTAATGACACTGACGGGCCGGATTAATGACACTGACGGGCTGGATTTGGCCCGCGGGCCGTAGTTTGGAGACCCCTGATCTAGATCGAATCCAAGAAACTGTGAGGTCTCATAGAAGGGGGAAGAGGAGCGGCTTCTGTTGTGATGGAGCAACCGTTTATAGAAGTCTGACTTGATGCTGAAGGAGGAGGGCAGTGCCTTCTGGGAGGACTTTTAGGGAAAACTAATTGTGCTTGTTGTGTAAAAATCAATCAACAAATTCCTAATTTGCTCATTAATTTATATTAATTACCCTTATTGTGAAAAAAAAAGGATTATATATACATATCATTCTTATTCATTAAAGCATTAATTGGTTTAAATTTATCCTTCATTGTTTTATTGAATATTAATATTATCTTAAAAAGTAAATATTGCAATTAATTTTCTAACATGTTTATTATTACAGTATAATTTCATATGTTTTTCTTATTATTTCTGTAGTTTAATCATAGATAGTATTATTTATTAGTTTATTTTTTATAAACTAATAAATAATCCTCTTCAAAAGCATCAAATTAGGTTTTTTCTCATTTTAATATTTAAATCTATATAGTTCTATAAATATTCTCTATGTACTTTCTTAACTTCATTTTTATCCTTCCTTAAATGTTTCAGAATCTCTACAATTATATAAAAATTACATCGATTCTAAATTTTGTATATTTTTCTTCACTATTAAGAAATATATTTACTGGAGATATACTTAAAAATAGTTTCTACTTGAATAAATGATTATCTTTACATAATTAAATTAGGAATTTTACACACCAAATTACAATCATCATGAGCACGTTCACTATACTTCTCAGTTAAAATTATCGTGATCGATTAATTTTTTGTTTCATTTAAAATTTCCGTTTCACATATACTACTTTGCCTAAAAAGTAAGATTTTTAGGTTGTTGTCACTGTCCTTGACATCTGTGGGAAATTTTGCCTCAAAATATTCATTAGTGCTTGAGTTACGCTTGGTTTTGTGAGATGCTAAAACTCATTCCGGCGAATTTTTAAAATGACACGACTCAAAACGGTATTCCCGGAGTGGTCTTTTGAGTTTAGGAATAGCCAGAAGCAGCATGATGCTACATTAGGTGAATACGGTGGTTGTGGAACGATATGGGTTTCATTTTTGGCGAAAGAATCACGAAGGATCAATGCAGTGTGAGCTGGAGCATTCAGTGTTTTCGGTACCAATCAAGATTTGACGCGTTTGAGGCCCAAAACATCTTTTAAAAATGAAATTTTGAAATTCGAACATCATCTGTAAGGTCTCTAATTGTAAATCGACGGTTTGCAAGCACCAAATCTTTCATCGTTCCGACGTAGCTTCGTTGGTTGAGGTTGGTGGTCGACCATGGGGGCTCTTCGTCTTCAACGTGTTCTCTGCCTTCTTTAAACTGTTTTTACCACTTCTAAACATTTCTTTCCGATATAGGAATGCTCACAGAAAGCAGTCTGCAGCATTCTATACGTTTCTGAAAAACAAAAGTTAACGCAAGTTCTTGCTCAATTAATTCAGAAATTTCAAAAATCGCCGGAGTCAGTTTTAGCATCTCAGAAAAGCCAAGCGTAACTCAAACACTAATGAATATTTAGATGTAAAATTTCACACAGATGTCTAGGATAGTACCAACAACCTAAAAAGAAAAAAAAAAATTGAAATATCATATTCCCGGAAAAATTTAAATTTAAAACTGGTCTTATTTTTGGACACAGTAATAGTATGCCAAGTATTAGTTATTTTTCTTTGTTTTGCTTGGAATAAATCAAATTCATTTATTGGTTTAATATTTTTACATCCTTTATTTCTTCCTTTATAAGTGTATCCAGGGCCGGATTTTCCTATAGGCTAACTGGGATTCAGCCTAGTGCCTCAAGATCAAGAGGGGCCTACATTCAAATAGTTAGCAAAATTAGAATTGCAATATTCTAAAAACAGTAAAACGCTAAAACACTGAATCGAAAATAAGGAGAAATTCTACACATATGACTAATAAACAAACATAAAAATGTATTGGTTAAGATCAAAGTGTTCGGCTCATTGGATCTGTTCGTTTGTATATACTAGATTGCACCAAAGTATAGTTCATACGTTCTGAATAGTATAGTTCATACGTTCACTGATTGCTGTGGCAAATATTGACGTGCCTTATGCAATTCAGCACTGGTTTGTTCTTGTGTAAATAAAGTGCAGATTGGTGTAGATTGGAACAGACAAACGAACAGCCCTACTGATAAGAGATAAATTTATGATTAAATCATTTATTCCTATATTAGATGGAAATAAATTTAGGAAGAAGAGCTTCTGTTTATAATGATGTAGTGAAAATATTTTCCTTTCTTGCCGATCCTACATTATCAAAGGTAGAACTTCAAAGAGGTGTAGAGCTGTTAATGCAAGAATATCCAGACGATGTCAACCGAAATCTTACTGGAGAACTAGTTCATTTCCACACGTATGAGAGACAAACGCATAAGCCTTCAAAAAATTCCACATTGTCTCATACAGACTTGTATCAAATAATATTCAAAGAAAATATTCAAGTTGCCTTCCCCAATGTGGAATCAATCTTACGGCTGTTTCTCAGTTAATAATACTGGGGAAATAATACTTCCCAGTATACTCAGTTAATAATACTTCACTAATTGTACTGGGGAAATGTCATTTTCAAGCCTTAAAAATATCAAATATCAATTAAGAACCACAATGGCCCAGGCGATGTTGTCTTCGTTAAATATTTTGTGCATCGAAAATGAAATCTTCAGAAAAATAGATTTTGATGAGCTTATAGAATATTCTGTGTGAAAAAGTTCAGAAAAAAATTCTTTTAATCTACTATTTCGTTTTTAAATGTATACTTGGATTGAATCAGTTCTTAAATAAAATAACTATTACCATGAAATTTAATATATACAATTTGATATTTTCTTTTTTTGTGATCTGGATTTTGTTTGAATAAAGTTCCATTTTTGGTTTAGTTTAAAACTTAAAATTCATAATAATTCATACTTAAACTATGAATACGAATTATTACGAAATAAATTTATCTGAATAGAATTTGCTTTAATCTTCAATGTATTGAATATATTTAATTTAATTTGTTAGAAAATATGATAATTTTTATTGCATATTTTATTTTCGTAGTCAAAGAATGTTATTTTTTGAATTTTGTTTCTTTGTAAATGTTGTGTGTTATGCTTGTTTAGTTATTGTTACCACTACTATATATGGTGCTGAGAATAAATGTCCAAATAAGTGTTCTCGATTTTTTTATTTATTATTCGTGCCACATTTTTAATAAAGATTAGTACTAATCACAACATGCTTCATTTATCATATTGATATATATCAATGATGTATTTTATTATCTCTCATGTAATTTACAAACTTAAAAATGGGAGGTGAAAGGGCCTCATAAGTGGAATAGACTAGGGCCTCCTTTCATCTAAATCCGGCCCCTGAGTGTATCTATTTAGAAAATGTCCTATTTTAACAAAGAAACTGCATCTTATTTTCTATATTAAACAGTTATAATATCTTTGAAAATAAAATCATTAATCCGTTCATCATTATAAAATTAAATCTTTAGGGTATTTTTTACTATAAAATATAGATGCTTTGATGTTTCATTGTATAAGATTGAGGAGAAGTTTTTCTATTCGCATTCAAAATCAATATTAATATTACTATAAACACACTATTTTAATTAATTTGTTAAGATCTAAAATTAATTGCAGGCTTGGTTTGTTGTTCTACGGACATCTTTTGCACACTTTAGGCTAATTAGACCGGAATCTACAATTCAATGTGGCACTGTTTCGATTACGAACCCTAACCAGGACAACATCATGTTCACACATGATAATAAAGTGTGCCAACCAGTGCCTTTAGCGATTGCTTTTGTCGTTCTTTACTGTATTGGACTGCTTATCTACTAATGCTCAAGAGATCGGAGAAGGGTGTAGGATAAATAAAAAGATATTGAAACATTTTAAAAAAGGTAAATACATTTGTCCATTGTTGTATTCATTCGTTTGCTGCACTATTTCGATTGCGCCACGAACCCCTAATCAGGACAACATCATGTTCACACATGATAATAAAGTGTGCCAACCAGTGCCTTCAGTGATTGCTTTTGTCGTTCTTTACTGTATTGGACTGCTTATCTACTAATGATCAAGAGATCGGAGAAGGGTGTAGGATAAATAAAAAGATATTGAAACATTTTAAAAGGTAAATACATTTGTCCATTGTTGTATTTATTCGTTTGCTGCACTATTTCGATTGCGCCACGAACCCCTAACAGGACAACATCATGTTCACACATGATAATAAAGTGTGCCAACCAATGCCTTCAGTGATTGCTTTTGACGTTCTTTACTGTATTGGACTGCTTATCTACTAATGATCAAGAGATCGGAGAAGGGTGTAGGATAAATAAAAAGATATTGAAACATTTTAAAAGGTAAATACATTTGTCCATTGTTGTATTTATTCGTTTGCTGCACTATTTCGATTGCGCCACGAACCCCTAACCAGGACAACATCATGTTCACACATGATAATAAAGTGTGCCAACCAATGCCTTCAGTGATTGCTTTTGACGTTCTTTACTGTATTGGACTGCTTATCTACTAATGATCAAGAGATCGGAGAAGGGTGTAGGATAAATAAAAGATATTGAAACATTTTAAAAGGTAAATACATTTGTCCATTGTTGTATTTATTCGTTTGCTGCACTGTTTCGATTGCGCCACGAACCCCTAACCAGGACAACATCATGTTCACACATGATAATAAAGTGTGCCAACCAATGCCTTCAGTGATTGCTTTTGTCGTTTTTTACTGTATTGGACTGCTTATCTACTAATGATCAAGAGATCGGAGAAGGGTGTAGGATAAATAAAAAGATATTGAAACATTTTAAAGGTAAATACATTTGTCCATTGTTGTATTTATCCGTTTGCTGCACTGTTTCGATTGCGCCACGAACCCCTAACCAGGACAACATCATGTTCACACATGATAATAAAGTGTGCCAACCAATGCCTTCAGTGATTGCTTTTGTCGTTCTTTACTGTATTGGACTGCTTATCTACTAATGATCAAGAGATCGGAGAAGGGTGTAGGATAAATAAAAAGATATTGAAACATTTTAAAAGGTAAATACATTTGTCCATTGTTGTATTTATCCGTTTGCTGCACTGTTTCGATTGCGCCACGAACCCCTAACCAGGACAACATCATGTTCACACATGATAATAAAGTGTGCCAACCAATGCCTTCAGTGATTGCTTTTGTCGTTCTTTACTGTATTGGACTGCTTATCTACTAATGATCAAGAGATCGGAGAAGGGTGTAAGATAAATAAAAAGATATTGAAACATTTTAAAAAGGTAAATACATTTGTCCATTGTTGTATTTATCCGTTTGCTGCACTGTTTCGATTGCGCCACGAACCCCTAACCAGGACAACATCATGTTCACACATGATAATAAAGTGTGCCAACCAATGCCTTCAGTGATTGCTTTTTGTCGTTCTTTACTGTATTGGACTGCTTATCTACTAATGATCAAGAGATCGGAGAAGGGTGTAGGATAAATAAAAAGATATTGAAACATTTTAAAAGGTAAAATACATTTGTCCATTGTTGTATTTATCCGTTTGCTGCACTGTTTCGATTGCGCCACGAACCCCTAACCAGGACAACATCATGTTCACACATGATAATAAAGTGTGCCAACCAATGCCTTCAATGATTGCTTTTGTCGTTCTTTACTGTATTGGACTGCTTATCTACTAATGATCAAGAGATCGGAGAAGGGTGTAGGATAAATAAAAAGATATTGAAACATTTTAAAAGGTAAATACATTTGTCCATTGTTGTATTTATCCGTTTGCTGCACTGTTTCGATTGCGCCACGAACCCCTAACCAGGACAACATCATGTTCACACATGATAATAAAGTGTGCCAACCAATGCCTTCAGTGATTGCTTTTGTCGTTCTTTACTGTATTGGACTGCTTATCTACTAATGATCAAGAGATCGGAGAAGGGTGTAGGATAAATAAAAGATATTGAAACATTTTAAAAGGTAAATACATTTGTCCATTGTTGTATTTATCCGTTTGCTGCACTATTTCGATTGCGCCACGAACCCCTAACCAGGACAACATCATGTTCACACATGATAATAAAGTGTGCCAACCAATGCCTTCAATGATTGCTTTTGTCGTTCTTTACTGTATTGGACTGCTTATCTACTAATGGTCAAGAGATCGGAGAAGGGTGTAGGATAAATAAAAAGATATTGAAACATTTTAAAAGGTAAATACATTTGTCCATTGTTGTATTTATCCGTTTGCTGCACTGTTTCGATTGCGCCACGAACCCCTAACCAGGACAACATCATGTTCACACATGATAATAAAGTGTGCCAACCAATGCCTTCAGTGATTGCTTTTGTCGTTCTTTACTGTATTGGACTGCTTATCTACTAATGATCAAGAGATCGGAGAAGGGTGTAGGATAAATAAAAATATTGAAACATTTTAAAAGGTAAATACATTTGTCCATTGTTGTATTTATCGTTTGCTGCACTATTTGATTGCGCCACGAACCCCTAACCAGGACAACATCATGTTCACACATGATAATAAAGTGTGCCAACCAATGCCTTCAGTGATTGCTTTTGTCGTTCTTTACTGTATTGGACTGCTTATCTACTAATGATCAAGAGATCGGAGAAGGGTGTAAGATAAATAAAAAGATATTGAAACATTTTAAAAAGGTAAAATACATTTGTCCATTGTTGTATTTATTCGTTTGCTGCACTGTTTCGACTGCGCCACGAACCCCTAACCAGGACAACATCATGTTCACACATGATAATAAAGTGTGCCAACCAATGCCTTCAGTGATTGCTTTTGTCGTTCTTTACTGTATTGGACTGCTTATCTACTAATGATCAAGAGATCGGAGAAAGGGTGTAGGATAAATAAAAAGATATTGAAACATTTTAAAAGGTAAATACATTTGTCCATTGTTGTATTTATCCGTTTGCTGCACTATTTCGATTGCGCCACTAACCCCTAACCAGGACAACATCATGTTCACACATGATAATAAAGTGTGCCAACCAATGCCTTCAGTGATTGCTTTTGTCGTTCTTTACTGTATTGGACTGCTTATCTACTAATGATCAAGAGATCGGAGAAGGGTGTAGGATAAATAAAAGATATTGAAACATTTTAAAAGGTAAATACATTTGTCCATTGTTGTATTTATTCGTTTGCTGCACTATTTCGATTGCGCCACGAACCCCTAACCAGGACAACATCATGTTCACACATGATAATAAAGTGTGTAACCAATGCCTTCAGTGATTGCTTTTGTCGTTCTTTACTGTATTGGACTGCTTATCTACTAATGATCAAGAGATCGGAGAAGGGTGTAGGATAAATAAAAAGATATTGAAACATTTTAAAGGTAAATACATTTGTCCATTGTTGTATTTATCCGTTTGCTGCACTATTTCGATTGCGCCACGAACCCCTAACCAGGACAACATCATGTTCACACATGATAATAAAGTGTGCCAACCAATGCCTTCAGTGATTGCTTTTGTCGTTCTTTACTGTATTGGACAGCTTATCTACTAATGATCAAGAGATCGGAGAAGGGTGTAAGATAAATAAAAAGATATTGAAACATTTTAAAAAGGTAAATACATTTGTCCATTGTTGTATTTATTCGTTTGCTGCACTATTTCGATTGCGCCACGAACCCTAACCAGGACAACATCATGTTCACACATGATAATAAAGTGTGCCAACCAATGCCTTCAGTGATTGCTTTTGTCGTTCTTTACTGTATTGGACTGCTTATCTACTAATGATCAAGAGATCGGAGAAGGGTGTAGGATAAATAAAAGATATTGAAACATTTTAAAAGGTAAATACATTTGTCCATTGTTGTTTTATCCGTTTGCTCCACTATTTCGATTGCGCCACGAACCCCTAACAGGACAACATCATGTTCACACATGATAATAAAGTGTGCCAACCAATGCCTTCAGTGATTGCTTTTGTCGTTCTTTACTGTATTGGACTGCTTATCTACTAATGATCAAGAGATCGGAGAAAGGGTGTAGGATAAATAAAAAGATATTGAAACATTTTAAAGGTAAATACATTTGTCCATTGTTGTATTTATTCGTTTGCTGCACTATTTCGATTGCGCCACGAACCCCTAACCAGGACAACATCATGTTCACACATGATAATAAAGTGTGCCAACCAATGCCTTCAGTGATTGCTTTTGTCGTTCTTTACTGTATTGGACTGCTTATCTACTAATGATCAAGAGATCGGAGAAGGGTGTAGGATAAATAAAAGATATTGAAACATTTTAAAAGGTAAATACATTTGTCCATTGTTGTATTTATTCGTTTGCTGCACTATTTCGATTGCGCCACGAACCCCTAACCAGGACAACATCATGTTCACACATGATAATAAAGTGTGCCAACCAATGCCTTCAGTGATTGCTTTTGTCGTTCTTTACTGTATTGGACTGCTTATCTACTAATGATCAAGAGATCGGAGAAGGGTGTAGGATAAATAAAAGATATTGAAACATTTTTTAAAAGGTAAATACATTTGTCCATTGTTGTATTTATTCGTTTGCTGCACTGTTTCGATTGCGCCACGAACCCCCCTAACCAGGACAACATCATGTTCACACATGATAATAAAGTGTGCCAACCAATGCCTTCAGTGATTGCTTTTGTCGTTCTTTACTGTATTGGACTGCTTATCTACTAATGATCAAGAGATCGGAGAAGGGTGTAAGATAAATAAAAAGATATTGAAACATTTTAAAAGGTAAATACATTTGTCCATTGTTGTATTTATTCGTTTGCTGCACTATTTCGATTGGCCACGAACCCCTAACCAGGACAACATCATGTTCACACATGATAATAAAGTGTGCCAACCAATGCCTTCAGTGATTGCTTTTGTCGTTCTTTACTGTATTGGACTGCTTATCTACTAATGATCAATAGATCGGAGAAGGGTGTAAGATAAATAAAAAGATATTGAAACATTTTAAAAGGTAAATACATTTGTCCATTGTTGTATTTATTCGTTTGCTGCACTGTTTCGATTGCGTCACGAACCCCTAATCCGGACAACATCATGTTCACACATGATAATAAAGTGTCAATAAATATTTTTATTTCTGTCTACATATCAATAATAGGGGGACATCGGTACCACAGGTTTCGGGTTCGAGTCCCGGCTGTGCCATGGATGTTTGTCGTGGTTCGAAATACACTTTAAACTGTAGATTCCAGTCTAACACGATTGTAGAGCGTTGGGCGTATGGCTGACAACCCTACCCTGTAAAAAGAAGACATCTCATGTTTCAAAATCTGCCAACAGGCAGACGGCCTTGGCACACCATGGGGTTGTTGCGCCATTCATGATGATGATGATATTAATAATAACAGAAATAAGCATGCATTACATGTAAACTCGCTTTACATGAAAGATTTAGAACATTATCATTATTGTCGAAAATACATTGTTACGAAAGTAAAAAATGCATCATTAAGTATTTAAATTGTTAATATTTTTGAAGGTAAAACAAATTTACATAAATAATATTGTGTGAATAGTGAACCTGTAAAAACAGTTATGTAAAAGTTAAATAATTACAAGCATTCAAATGAGAGCACCTTTTACACTCAAGAGCCAAAACAATATGACCACCCCTGCATTTTGCAATGAACTCGCCTGGATGACGTAGAAGGCACGTGATCAGGTGGAAGTGGTATTTAACTGGCATTAAGTGGTGGTATTAATCCATGCCAAGGCGGGTTGAAGCTGTGTTGCACGCCAAATGATGGCCAACTCGTTATTGACAGGTGGTCATAATGTTTTGGCTCTTGAGTGCATTCAGTAGGGAATTCCACTTTTTACTCAGAAGCCTTCTCTATACTAGTTGACACGGTTGGATTTAATGGAGAAAGATATATATCACCTTATATGGCGTAAAAGGCAAATAAAGATCGGGTTCAATCATTTGTGATCTATTCTTGGCCAACATATCAGCTTGCTCATTTTCATACAGTAAAAAAAAAGACAAAAATAATCACTAAAGGCACTGGCAGTAACACAAAAAAAGGGATACAGTCAAGAACAGTCAGGCATATGATGACGTGCTCTCCAATTATGGGCACGCCATAGTTGCAAAATGGGCAGATGTCACTACGACTATCGTGTTTCTTTCTATCGGTGGTTCTATTTTTCTTATTAGCCGCAGGTTTCTGATGGTTCGAGAAGTATTGATCAATCCATACAAACATTTATGGAATCTTCATTTATTTACAAGCAATATTTACAAAGATATACAGGGTTGAGGGTAACATCTCAAAGGAAACTGGAAGAAAAATGTTCTGTTTAGAATAAAACAACTCGTTTCCACAGCAACTGCTGGTCTCCACGGCAACAGCCCGTTTCCACGGCAACCAACAGCCCGTTTCCACGGCAACAGCGCAATTCTGAATCGGTTCCAAACGATTTCTATAAAACTACCACGTGACGCTGCGTGGCGCGAACTAAAGCATAAGAATTCCAACAATTCAACGCCATAGTTGCAAAGTGGGCAGATATCTGTAGCTACCAGTCCTATTCTATACAGGTAACTCTGTAAGTAGTCATGGCTTAGTCATAAGTCATAAGTCTAAAGCCGGCCACGACAACTCTAGGCAAAGAACTGGGAATTCGTGTTAACTTAATCAATAGGAAATTTCACTTTTTCTCAGAAGCTCTTCTCTCTATACAGGTTTGAAACGGTTGGATTTAACAGAAAAAAAATTATATATCGTCTTATATGACGCAAAGGCAAAAGAGGACCAGGTTGCATCATTTGTGATCCATTATCAATATCTTTAAAAGAAACAAGAAATTAGAATTCTTTTAAATTTAATTTTTAAATTAAGTTTGAAGATAATTTTAAGTAATCCTTTAAAATGTTTCATATTTTGTTGCTCTTTGGACATCTTAATCTGCAGTATAAATTTCAGATAAAGTAGGCCGGTTAAAAATATTTATTATCAGTATTTTTCATTTACTGTTGCTTGTTTAGTTATATGAGGCAAATAAATATATAACAAAAGTTTCACCTTTTTTTACATGTAAATTTTTTAAATCTATATATAAGATTTGTCAGGTTTAATAAGTTTAATTAGGTTCATATATGATTTATTAGTAAATCCATATTATTAATCATTTCAATATATCATATAAATATATTGCTAATTCTAAATTTACTGCATTATTTACTGCACTTGCTTCAAATTCTTCAGAATTCTTTATTAATTTATCAATAATATTATAATTAAAAACAATAAAATAAGTTGATAATAATAATTGCTTTTTTAAATTTTGAATTATTGTTTTTCTGATTTCATCACCACATTTATATTCCCAAAAGCATTTAAACTTATGTTTAATTACTTTTTAATTTAAAATTTCAATAATTAAATCAAACGCATATTTTATGAATCACAAAAACTCTAAAAGATCAATATCCTAAACCCTAAACCAAATCCAAAGGACCTAAACATCGTTTATGTTGTTATTCACATTTTTCTTTATAAAAAAACAAATGTCTCAATTTATTAGACATTTTAAATGTTGTTCAATTGTTGCTAGGTGCCTTGTTTATAGATAAACTATTTTCAAAACGAAATAATGATGAAATAGTTTTTTTGAAATTGATCATCTACTACTGTGCCCAAAAAGTAAGACCAATTATTTTCTTTTTTTCAAAAACGCTTTATTTATTCTTCCAAATTTATTTCATCGCCTTCAAAGTAATGCCCTCCGGACACAATGCATTTATGCCAACTTTTTCCCAATCCTCAATGCAAGTTAAAAAGTCATCGGCAGGGTGGCCTTCAAAGCGCGCGGCGAATCACGTTGAATCTCTTCAATCGATTCAAAAACGGTGTCCCTGGAGTTGTCTTTTGAGTTTAGGGAATAGCCACAAGTATCACGATGCTAAGTCAGGTGAATACGGTGGTTGTGGAACGATATGGGTTTCATTTTTTGAGAAAAAGTCACGAAGAATCAATGCAGTGTGAGCTGGCGCATTCAGTGTTTTTGATCGAGATTTGACGCGTTTGAGGCCCAAAATGGAATTGACCGATCCATTTGAAATTCCAACATCTTCAGCAAGTTCTCTAATTGTTAATCGACGGTTTGCAAGCGCCAAATGTTTAATTTTTTTGACGTCAGCTTCGTCAGTTGAGGTTGATGGTCGACCAGAGTGCTCTTCGTCTTCAACGCGTTCTCTGCCTTCTTTGAACTGTTTATACCACTTCTAAACATTTCTTTCCGATATAGGAATGCTCACCGAATGCCTTCTGCAACATTCTATACGTTTCCGTAAACAAAATTTAATGCATATTCTTTGCTAAATTAATTCAAACATTTCAAAAATCGTCAGAATCAGTTTTAGTGTCTCACAAAGCGAAGCGTAACTCAAACACTAATGAATATTTTGACGTCAAATTTCACACAGATGTCGAGGACAGTACCAGCAACATAAAAATGAAAAAAAATTAAAATTCCATAAGTCCCGGGAATTTTCAATTGAAAATCGGTCTTACTTTTTGGACACAGAAGTATATATATAATCATACCATATTTTTTGCATTTGAAATTATTATTAAAATTATACAGTTTATTAAACTAACGAATCTATTTATATTGTAGATGTTTTACAGTTTAATTTATTAAATGTAGCGTTTTCATATTTCAAATATCTGAAAGGATTGTATTCAAATGATGGACTTCATTATTCACCACAAATTTTATCAGGCTTAAAAAAAAATTATCTTCAAAATCTTTCTTTTAGTTTCATCAATTATATATTTAAAAATATATTTTCTTCTTATTTTTTTTACAGTCATTATTTTATTTATTGTGTATGTATAAAAATAAAATCGAATAAATTACAAAAAAAACAAACCTAATAGCCATTAAATAAGAAATAAGAGATTGTATATACTATTTTTATTAAATAATCTAAATAATTTTCAATGTATAACATTCATAAATGATTGTAGCTCAGTTATAAAAAGAGATGTTATAACAGAAGAATATATAGAAAATATAATATTTTTATTACTGAGGAAAAACTTTGCATTTATTAGCGTAAAGAGAGGATAGTGATTTATTCAATTAAATGTAAAAGATTCACATTTATCACTTCATGGTATTCATCTTACTGGAGTCGTGTAAATGAGAATGACTTATTATGTAAAATTCATTAAAGATATTAACTTGAAATACACCACGGCATATTCATATAAAAGTAACAATGAATATATTTACGATATAGGTAATTGGGGCCTGAATGGCCGAGTGGCTTCCAAAACCACTGGCGTACACCACAGGTACCGCCGGGTTCGAGTCCCGGCGGTGCCGAGGATGAGTGTAGTGGTCTCGGCCACTTTAAACCGTAGGTCCCGGTCCTAAAGGATGGTGATTTATTCGTTAAAACGGAGCAATTTACACTCCATGGCTTATCTTCAGCTTACTGGACGTCGCCCCCTGGGTAATGCAAAGTGAGTAACGTCTTATGCAGTGCTTGCCTTAAAGATCCAAGACGTCCATTTATGCATATTTGCCAGCTGCATTGGAAAAAATATTATATATAGGTAATTAACAAAATTTAATAATTTTCATGGATTGTATTAAAACAATAGTCATTAGTTCAATATATACAGTAGAACCTCTTTAAGTCGATAACGATAACCTCCACAACTCGAAAAAAATTTTTGTTCCCTTCCCTTCAAGCCCCAAAACCTCCATAACTCGAAGTTTCAACCCTCTACATATATAATTAGTCAAAATAATTAGTCATTTTGGTATATATTTTTCCTCCGTAACTCGAAAAATAAATTGGACCTCTGTATCTCGAACATTAGCAATGTTCGATTTTACAACCCTTTTTTCAACCTTTACAACTCGATCATTTGAAACTAATTACCTCTATAGCTCGAAGAAAAATAAGTTACCGTCTTTAAGGGTTTGCCGACAATGCACGTCATTGTTTCTTAGAAAACAATGTATGAGTATACAGTAAATAGAATAACTAATTCAATGAAATATTCTTATTATAAAATTTTTTATCATTCTTATTGTTGCTATTCATTTCATTTGAACTCTGACGATAGATAGAGAACGA
Organism: Caerostris extrusa; assembly: GCA_021605095.1. Classification (NCBI taxonomy): domain Eukaryota; kingdom Metazoa; phylum Arthropoda; class Arachnida; order Araneae; family Araneidae; genus Caerostris; species Caerostris extrusa. The sequence continues at coordinate 52,469 of BPLR01021710.1, read as the reverse complement.
TCGAATTGTCTAAAGCAAATAAAATAAATAATAGACTTTTTAAATGCATAATATTTTTAATTTTAGGGTTGTTTTGGAATTATTTTGATTTTTTTTATTGTAGTACATAATATAACTTTTAAGTTGCAAATAAACATGTTTATTACCTCTGTAACTTGAATTTTTATTTATTTTACCTAACTCAAAATAAGTCAAAAGAATCTAAACCTATGTCGAATTTCTAAATCTAAACCTATGGCACTTTCCTTACAAAATCTGCCTCCATAAGTCGAAAACTCTATAACTCGAATTATTTGGCGTCTCCCTTGAAGTTCGACTTACATTTTTATTAAAGGAAATCTTATTTTGAATGTGGAAATCCAAAAGTTTTGATAAATATATATATATATATATATATATAACTTGGCAGGGATTTCAATTCAAAACTTTTGGCACATTGAAAAATAAGATTTCCTTTTAATAAAAATGACTGTTTATGAAGTGATAGGCATCGGCTTAGATGTTCCTAAAAATTGAAGAAAAAAATTTAAAAATGTAGTAGTATGGGAATTGATTTCCAGATATCATAAATTAAATGCATCACATTTTAAGAATATTAAAATAATGAATTTTTCGAATTTTATTTCAACTTGTCAAACCTTATCCGTAAGTTTCTCAATAGGAATTTTAAGATTTGGTTCATTGTGATATTGTTCTTTTATGTATTATTCTTTCTGTATGGTATTATTCTATCGGTGTATCTAAATTCGATGGACAGTACATGAAAAGAACTAATTAAACCATAATAAAAATAAAATAAATCCTAATGTCTTCAGAAATTACTTCCAATTTTATCAATACTGGATCATTTGTTAAATGCTCTTCTCTAACATTATTAACAATAGATATTTTGATACTTAATAACATATGATACAAACGATTACCCTTTATCACCGTGGGTGGTTCATTATTTTCAGTATTTGTACATTTAATATTCTTTCTGTGTAAACTTCTTTTTCGTTAGCTATTTCTTTCAAGAATACCATGAGCATTATTTGGGCCTAAATGGCCAAGTGTCTAGCACTCTGGCGCTCGGTGCCACAGGTTTCTTGTTCGAGTCCCGGCGGTGCCACGTATGTTTGTAGTGGTTCGGAATCCACTTTAAGCCGTAGGTCCCGACCTCCTAAGACTGTAAGAGCGTCACGAAGCCGAAGTCAGATTTCTACCTACGGGTGCTCCATCAGAACAGAAGCTGCACCCTCTTCCCTCCTTCCATGAGGGATACGACAACAACAATAGAGCATTTTTTTACTTTTGATTTTTTATTTTAAATCAAATGTGAAGCATTATTATCGTTTTTATATAAACTGGAAACGGGCCTGAAGGGCCGAGTGGCTAGCGCTCTGGTGCTCGGTACCCCAGGTTTCGGGTTCGAGTCCCGGTGGTGCCATGGATGTTTGTAGTGGTTCGAATCCACATTAAAAAGTAGGTGCCGGTCTAATACGATCGTAGAGCGTTGCGGGGGCATTGTTACTCTGCGTCCGTGGCTTTTTCTTCAAGTTACACGCGCCCCTGGATATTGCGACGTGAGTAACGTCTGTTTAGCGCTTGCCTTAAGGCATCCAAGACCAAGCTGTCTAAGTGTTTGCCAGCTGCATTAGAAAGAAATATATATATATATATATAAACTGGAATCTGCCCCAAAATCGCCATCGTAAACCACCGACGCGGAGTAACAATGACCCCGCAACGCTCAACGATCATATTAGACCGGGACCTACGGTTTAAAGTGGATTCCGAACCACTACACACATCCATGGCACCGCCGGGACTCGAACCCGAAACTTGTGGTACCGAGAGCCAGAGCGCTAGCCACTCGGCCATTCAGGCCCCTTGACTGTCCAAGTAAAGATAGTATTCTTACCTAACTTACTTGGATGCTAAAACTTCTGCTTCTCTGCAAAAAATAGTTCTGTTCACTTCGGTGTTCCACTGTTCGACTTGCGCACGTGGATGACGTACCATCTTGGTAGAAATAAAACCATGAAGCACGTCTTGCTTGTGTTAATTAGATGCAAACAAATGGCGCCCCATAAAAAAAAAGGGATTTTATTACAGCATTGCGAGTGGGTCGCTTTCTTCCAGTATTGGCGAACGTCATAAGTTCGGCCTTTTATGACTTGGTTTAATTGATTCAGCTTTGATGCATCTGGAAAATTCCAAAGGATCTATGCGGACGAATTTTTGAAAGAGGCTTTTAACTACTTTTTTAACTAACTTACACTAATCAAAATGTTTGAAATTATTTTCGCAGCCTGTCAGAATAAAAAGTTTTAGTGGCACTCAACTAAGCAGTAAAGAGATGCTGAGTTATGCGTTAATCTGATGCAATCTTTACTCAGTTGACTATGAGCACGTTGTTCGATGTTGGTGTAATGCATACCCGGTCCTTATTCTGATGCATCTTGGGTAATTCTGAATCAGATGCATGTTTTTAAAGTTCTGGTGATCTTGTAGCCAGCAGACTATAATTTCCAATCAACGGTTCGTGAAATCTCCACGAACATGAATATATATTCATGATTTAGAAACTCTTATAATAACGCACATCGAACAGATTGACAGAGACATGCTGGAATTTGCTACTGAAAATGTTATTTTGAAAATAAACATTTTTTTACAACATTTGCAAATTCGAACACAATTTGTAAGCAAAATTTTGAAATGAAAGAAGCCAACTTTCATTTTTGAATGATAAAATCAGCACGTTAATTTAAAAATTGACTTTTAATAAGATATTTGATTATTTTAAAAGATTTTCAAGTTTATATTTAAACGAGATATTACAATTTATGCTTTACTTACCTGCTACATTCCAGAAAAATTATTATAAGGAAATTTTTTTAAACAAATGTAAATTCATGAATAAAAATTACGACATATTTTTGGCTGTTTGTGTGTAAAATTTGAAAGTTTTTTTTTTTTTTATTTCCACAAAGTTCTGCCAAATTACAAAGAGGGCAGTTTATGTGATTTAATGACCCAACGACACAATTAACCCAATGTGATTTAGATGTTCATCCTTTAATAAACACAATATATTTTAAATAAATATGCATTAGTAACGAAATTAAAAAGTTCAGGAGTATACATGTTTACAAAATAATAAACTGATTTAAATTAAATAGTTAATTTCCACTTTAAAATCTCGGTACTTAAGTATTAACGGTACCTTTGGCGACAGTTGCGCCAATAAAGAGCACACGCGCCGACTGCAGCTACAGATTTGGCGGTTTTTAAGTGGCGCCAAGCTACACTTAAATTTTTTTGTTCCAAATAATAAAATGTATAAAATACTTCATTTAAAATCAAAACGCTTTCAAAAAAATTTTTGTTCCAAATAATAAAATATATAAAACACTTCATTTAAAATCAAAACGCTTTCAAAATTCAAGACACTTTCATCAATTTCCGCAATGCAATCTGGTCCACCTACCTTCTTTTTTGGTTTATTCGCCATATCCAAGACACGTAATTCACGCATGTAATTGTTCCAATCTATAACAGTTTTATCCGATAAATCAAGTTGCTTTTCACAAAATTTAATCGACGACAACTCCTCGCACCAGCAGTATATGAATCATAAAGCTGTACAAAATGGAATTCTACTTCCCTCAAACCAGTTGTCTTTTCTAAGTCCCACATGATAAGCACACTGACTGAAATTGCATTTCCAAAACTTACGTTTACCAAAATAAAGTTTCATCTCATGGCAATTGGGACATTTTTGTTGTTTTGGTAAAATATTTCGCTCCTGAAAAAATAAAATTGCATCTTGTTCTGTTTTTGGCAAATCCCAAATACGCATTTTCGTAGCACTACAAAATGGCGTCAAAACTCAGCAAATCTGCAGCTGTTATATTGGCGCCACTTAAAAACCGCCAAGTCTGTCGCCAAGGTACCGTTAATACGTAAGTACCAAAATCTCTTTCAAAGCTTTAACAAACACAATATAATTTAAATAATTATGCATTAGTAACGAAATTTAAAAAAAGTTCTGGAGTATGCATGTTCACAAAATGATAAACTCATTTAAATTAAATAATTAATTTCCACTTTATAATCTCTTTCACAGCTTTAATGACCACAATATATTTTAAATAAATATGCATTAGCAACGAAATTTAAAAAGTTCAGGATTATGCATGTTTGCAAAATGATAAACTCAATGAAATTAAATAGTTAATTTCCACTTTAAAATCTCTTTCATAGCTTTAATAACCACAATATATTTTAAATAACTATGCACTAGTAACGAAATTTAAAAAATTCAGGACTATATACAGTGGATAAAAAAAGTATTGGCAATTGCCTATAAATGATCATATTTGCTAACAAAGAATGTTTACAAATTTTATTTTAATATAGCGATTACAGAAGGAGAAAAGACAAACAAATATAACGAAATTTTCATTTAAATATTTTTTTAGTCAAAATCTACGAGAAAATCCAAAATTTACATGATAAAAAAAAAAATTAAATAAAAAATTAAAAATTAAAAATAAAACATTATATCTTTTAAATAAATATGCATTAGCAACGAAAACTGAAATATTCAGGAGTATGCATTTATTAAAAGGAAGTAAATTTCTCTGATCAGTAAAGTATCATTTCTCTTTCAGAATTCATTACTGTCATAATAAAGCATGTAATTAAAAGCTTTTTCTCTTAGTCGGTCTGAGGATAATGATCATAATTTGTAGGTAATTAAATAGATAATATGCCTTAGAATCAAAGGCAGTATTTTTTAAAGAACTGTTTTCGCATCCCCATATTAATGTTTCGAAAATTGTTTTTGAAACATCAAAGCTTTTGCATCAAGATACTTCGCCACTGTAATTAATTTCTCCCAAGAGATTTTAACTTGGGGTTTCAGTTAACTCTGAAAATTCATCAGTAAATGCAATTTGCGTCAGGAGCGTGTATTATCCTAGAAATTTAAAAAAGATGCATTGCACAATGGTGTTGTTTTACTGAGAAATTAGCAGCTTAACGAAGCATTATGTCTTGAAAAGTCTTTGTATCAGTGTCGTATTTGAAATTACGCTTAATTATTCACACCGTTTCAGTATTTTTGAAAGAGGGTTGTTTTCCTGGGAGGTCTTCTAAAGAGAATTGGCCTCTTTAAGTTCTCTGGCATTCTTTCAAATCAACCACTCACACATGCAGCGTCTCAATGTAGCGAATTTCGATCGATCACCGGAGTCAATAAATGTAGATTTACACCGGTTTCAATAGATTCATCCCGGTCGAACCTACAGTTCTGTTAGACTTCTCTACCAGTCTAACAATGGCTGTACTTTTGCAGTGGGTGTCTAGGGTATTTGACAGACAAAAACGCAGTAACGGGACGTTACTTTAAATAAAGCCATTTAATATTATATTTTACAATGATATTTACATTAACAATTAAGGGATTAAACATATTAGAGTTTTTGCATACCGTATTTTGGACGCCCGTTAGCTTTTTCTCCCTAGCGCATGCTCATAGGTAATTGCGCATGCGTATCTGTAATAATTTTTCCTATGAGCATGCGCGCTAGGGAGAAAAGGCTAACGGGCGTCCAAAATACGGTATGCAAAAACTCTCTATTCTCTCGTTGCTTGACGCAGCCTCCCCAATCGCTCCTGCCAGCGTTTTCTTTCTTCTTTCTTCATCTACGGGGTCCTGTCCCTTCTCGTGGGGTCAGAGTTCAAAGTTGAATACTCCCCACGTTGTAAACAGGCTCTGCCAAAGACAAGCATCGTAATGTGTCGCCGCCTGCTGATTACCACACAAGCAAATCTTACATAAATGTAATTATCCTAGTTCAGGGATGGGCAAACTACGGCAGCCGGAAAGTTCTATCCGGCCCGCGGATAGAAGAAAATATATTTATATATTATATATCCATTTCCTTTTCTACTTTGAGTAAATATTTTTTTTCTTCCTTTTTATCAAAGGGCTGATGATCTTTTACTTCCACTACTTTTGTTCTACAAAACGGAAATAGCAAGCACAGAACAGCTTTCTATCGGTAAAATGTTAAAAGCGGAAGTTCTTTGTTAGTTATAGCTGTAGATTGGCGCCAATAAGCGTTATCTCTTTCTCGGGAGCAGACATATGGGAATCCAATATACGCCCTCACATCCAGAAAATCATTGATATGTTTGCTTCATCTTATACAGAAAATCATTGATATGTTTGCTTCATCTTATACACGTGAACAAGTGTTTTCAACTATGAACCTTAGAAAGAATTATTTCAGAAGTAAACTGACAGATGAGAATTTAGCCTCGTTGCTTAGAATCGGTACATCTCACTTCGAACCTCAATATAAAGAACTTTTAAAAATGAAATCGCAATTTCATTCATCTCATTAACATGTTTAAATTGTAATACTTGTATATTGTTTTTAAAATTTTAGAAAAATTTATCTTGGCCCGCCAAACTTTTTTTTTACTTCGATTTTTGGCCCGTGACTGAAAAAAAAAAGTTTGCCCATCCCTGTCCTAGTTCATCGGTTGTCTGACAATTAGTCTACCTTTAAAAATGACTCTTATTATTCTGCTTTGAGCTTCGAACCTTGAACCAACATCTTATTTCCAATTTCTAAGATACGTCAAATTTCTAAGATTGCTACTAAGATTCATCAAAAAATCAGGAATTTTTAAGGAGCATCTAATTTTTTACGATCCTACAAATTTATAAGATACATCACATTTATAAGATTCATCAAATTTATAAGAATCATTAAACTACTAAGATTCATCAAAAGAACCATGAATTTTTAAGGAGCATCACATTTTTACGATCCTACAAATTTAGAAGAATCATTAAACTACTAAGATTCATAAAAGAACCAAGATTCATCAAATTTATAAGATTCATCAAATTTCTAAGATTCATCAAATTCAAAAAAAAATCAATTAAATCAAATTTCTAAGATTTATCAAATTGGTAAATCCATTAAATTTTACATATACATTAATTTTTTTAGTCAATCAAATTTCTAAATACATCACATTTCTAAGATTAAAATTTCACAAGAAAAACTTTTTTCTTAAAAAAAATAAATAATTTTTTTTTTTTTTTTTAATAATTTATATAGAAAATGCTACAAATAAAAAAAAAAAATGTAAATTATCAAAAATTAATTTTATAGTTTTTCCTTAAAAGCAATTAATAACTTTTTTCATAACATTAATATTAAAAATCAATTTGCTATCAAGTAATCCTGCTTGCAAATTTAAAATTGAAACCTTATTATTGATGATGCAAAACATTATGAGAAAATCACTATGCAAATTTTTGCATTGTATTTATTAAAATGTGAATTAAACATGGTATTCATAAATAAATATTTAAATTCAATTCAAAATTCAATTCAGTCAATTTCAATTAAAATAAATATTTTCAATTCTTATCATTTAGATTCCTATCTAAATGATAATAAATCCTTCAAACATCAAAACAGGGTAAATATCATTAAAAAAAACATGTTTTCATGTTCAACATGTATATAAATGTATTTTTGACTTCGTCGAAAATAATAAATAACTAAATACTGACATTGTTATATTATCAAATAATTTTAAAGGATAGATCTATTACAAACAGAAACTTTACTATTAAGATCATCAATCTTACTTTTTAATTAATACAGGCATATTGTAAAAATTATTTTCATAAAATATTATGAAAACATATCATTTATTACAAAAAACATTTGCTAAATTCGTCAAAACACCCACTAGAATAGATCATTCAATTAGCTATAAAGGTAAATAAGGCTATATAATTTGAAACAAGTAATATAAAAAAAAATTTTAAAGTCAATTCCTTCTTTTTTTTCACTCTAGTAGCAGAAAATCCTTTATAAATAATTTTCATTCATTTTTTTTTTAAGTTTATCCGGCGCCATCAATTGGTAAATACATGCAACTTAAATCTAAAAAAAAAACTAAAATTAATTAATTTAATTTAATTACTGAATTAATATTTGAAAAACTGTATTAACATCCAGTGTCCTCCACTACAGGTTAAAAAAAAATGTATTTGTACTTGAGTGGATGAATAAAATTTATTTTAATAACGATTGAAAATTTGAACAAGATATATATAGGGAGAATGTGAGCTAATAGAAGGAATTTAAAAAAAAACCATTCAAATTATATTTAAAAATCATATTTCCTATAAAACAGTGTATATAGGAATTAATATTTTCTATAAAGCATTGTATTTGGGAAGAAAAAAAAAGAAAGATATCTAAAGAGATAAAAAAAAACTTCATTTAATTAAATTGATGATTTATCAGTTGAATTAGGCATTCAACTAATGAACAAAAATCGTATTATGAGATTGGCGACCAAGAAATAGTTATTCTATTTGAGCTTCTATTATGCAGATAATAGCTTGCACAAATATACAGAATACCGAATATAAATGTAGAGAATATCTTACATTGAATGCATGATACAGTAAATTAGAATTCTTCTTCTCAAGCATTACTGATGCTAGTGTCTCAGATTAGATCTGTTCGATTTTATCTGACTGAAATCTCTAAACATGAGAATTTTTTTGCGGAGTAGAGTTGTTAGCCCTACGCTATTTCATAGAATTGGTTACAGAACAGAAAATTCTTTTAAAGAACAGAAAATTCTTTTTCTTCCGAGTTGCTATTTCATAGAATTGGTTATTCTATTTACTATATACTCATATATAGTTTTCTAAGAAACAATGACGTGCATTGTGGGCAAATCCTTAAAGTCGGTAACTTATTTTACTTCGAACTATAGAGGTTATTAGTTTCAAATGATCCAATTGTAAAGGTTGTAAAAAAGATTGTAAAATCAAACATGGCTAAAATTCGAGATACAGAGGTCCAATTTTTTTCGAGTTATGGAGGGAAAAATATGTACCAAAATGACTTGTGTGGATTGACTCATTATTTCGACTTATAGAGGGTTGAAATTACGAGTAATGGAGGTTTTAGGGCTTGAAGGGAAGGAAACAAAAACTTTTCGAGTTGTGGAGGGAGGTTTTCGATTTATCGAGGGTTCTACTGTATCTGATAAAAGAAAGCACTGATTAAATATTTTCTAAAAACTACGCAAAGATGCTTCTAGATACTTAAAAAGCGTAAGAATTATACAGTCTTAAAAACCATGAAAAAGAAACAAGTTGTTGAGGTTGCTCAAAAAGGTTTAATATCATTTGAGAGTTCATTAAATGAATTGGAATTTTATTATGAAATATTATGAAATTAATACAATACTCATCTTAAAAGTTAATAAGACAATATGGAATTTGCATGCACCACTTTTAAGAGTGTCTTATTCATTTTATGAAGAATAACACAGAACTCGTTTTCTTATATTAACTCACAAGCCCATATCTATCCCTCCTCCTCAAATAGCCAATGTTTGTCTACCCTCTTCTATACACTGCATTTGCGGGCAAGAAAAACATTCTTCAGGAGTGATGAAGTCATTATCTCTGAAAACAACCATCTTCGCCTTCGGAATGCAATAAACCGCAATAGCAAGATGCACGTGTCTCACTAAGAATTCAATTAAAGAAGGTGGCGACACAACTGCTGGTGGAAGGAGATGGATTTGATTAGATTTTAAGACCAAGAGAAAAGCATTTCTTATTTCCGTTGTATGAGGATAATAAATTCTTTGAAAGACACTTAAGAGTGAATAATAATTCTTTTGTCATCATTATTGCCTTTTATGCAATTCTTTTCACATTAAAAATACTCATCTTGCCCTTAAGTATTTCCTAATATTCATATAAAATTTAAAATATTATTATAATAATATATATATATGCTTATAAACTATAATAATAAGTCGAAAACTCTATAACTCGAATTATTTGGCGTCTCCTTGATATATATCGACTTGCAGAGGTTCTACTGTATATATATATACAGTAGAACCTCTGTAAGTCTAATCTCCAGTGAACCTCTGTACTGTATATGTATATATATATATATACACTCAAGAGCCAAAAACATTATGACCACCCCTACATTTTGCAATGAACTCGCCTGGATGACGTGAAAGGCACGTGATCAGATGGAAGGGTATTTAACTGCTGCTGGAGAGTCTGAAGAATCATTCTTTCACTTACTTCTTTGTGTGATGGGAAAGGCTGCGGATCTAAGCGACTTTGATAGATTGCAGATTGTAATGGCTCGAAGGCTCGGAACAAGTATTTCCGAAACTGCACACGACTCGTGGGTTGTTCGCGATCTACAGTTGTTAGTACTTATGCAAAGTGGATGAATGACGGTGAAACCAGCAGTAGACGATATGGTGTTGGACGTCCCCACGCTATCAAAAGAAAAAGGTCGTCGGAGACTGTCTCGCATGGTGAAGCAAAACCAGAGCCAGACAGTGACTCAGCTGACAGCCCAATACAATGCAGGGCCAAGTAGAATAGTATCGGAGCACACTGTTCAGCGGGCACTGTTGGATATGGGGCTACACAGCAAACGTCCCACGTGTGCTTTTGCTGACCAAGCGTCATCGCCAACTGCGCCTGCGTTGGGCCCGGGAACATCGTGACTGGTCCATGGAACAGTGGGAGAGAGTTGCCTGGTCAGATGAATCACGGTTTGTCATTCATCAGGCCGATGACCGTGTCAGGATACCCCGTCTTCCAGGCGAACAGTTGCTCCATCAATGTACAGTAGATCATACACAGGCCGGTGGTGGTGGTATTATGCTTTGGGGGACGTTCTCTTGGGCATCTCTGGGACCCGTGGTTGTGGTAGAGCAGACCATGAATGCTACAGGGTATCTGAACATCATTTCGGACCAGTTGCACCCTTACATGGCCTCTGTTTTTCCAGCTGGAAATGGAATGTTCCAAATAGGACAACCCCCTTGTTACGAGGCTAAAATTGTGTTGGAGTGGTTCCAGGAACATGATGCTGAATTCCAGTTAATGTCCTGGCCGCCTAACTCACCGGATGTCAATCCGATGGAACACATTTGGGATGTCCTGGGACGGCAGCTCAGAGTTCAAAGACCACCACCTGCAATATCTCGGATTTGCGTGACCGTTGCTTAAACATCTGGTAATCTGTCTCCGGCCATCTACCAAGGACATCTACCGTGTTGAAGCTGTGTTGCGCGCCAAAAGGTGGGCCAACTCGTTACGACAGGTGGTCATAATGTTTTGGCTCTTGAGTGTATATATATATACAGTAGAACCTCTGTAAGTCGAACTTCAAGGGAGGCGCCAAATAATTCGAGTTATAGAGTTTTCGACTTACGCGGATTTTGGCCCAAGGAAATATTCGACTTGTAGAGGTTTTCGATAATGTTAAATACACAAATATATATTATTAAATTCTTTTTTTAAAATGCTATTATTTATTATTTTGTATCATCTATCACCATATATATTTTTAAAATACTGTCCATGATTAATTTCTTCCTAATGTTCAACAATTAAAATAATAATCCTTCTTATTATTTGATAGAATATAAATAAATATTGAAACCTTGTATAGCATGTATATAATGTTGTTTAAAGTTTATAAAATCTTGTAAACTTTATATTAAAGTGTATAAAACATTGATTCTAATTTTTTATAAATATTTATCATTATTTTAAACATTTAAACAAACTTTTAATGAGGATTTGCAATCTAATATTAACAAATGACAAACATTGAACATTTAAAACAAATGGCAATTCAACTTTTTAAGTCTTAGTTATATTATTATAGTTAACAAGTACAGTAGAACCTCTGTAAGTCGAACTTCAAGGGAGACGCCAAATAATTCGAGTTATAGAGTTTTCGACTTACGCGGGATTTAGTAAGGAAATATTTGACTTGTAGGGTCTATTTTGAGTTAGAGAGGTAAAAATAAATAAAAATTCAAGTTACAGGTGAGGTAATAAACATGCTTTTATTTGCAACTTAAAAGTTATATTATATACTACAATAAAAAATCAAAAATAATTCAGGAACAACCTTAAAATTAAAATATTATGTTTTAAAAGTCAGTTTATTTATTTATTTATCAACGATTTATTTATTTATTGCTTTAGACAATTCGATCGTTCTCTATCTATAGCATTATCCAAGCTAAGAACAGAAAATTCTTTTTCTTCCGAGTTGCTATTTCATAGAATTGGTTATTCTAATTACTATATACTCATACATTGTTTTCTGAGAAACAATGACGTGCATTGTCAGCAAAATCCCCTAAAGTCGGTAACTTATTTTTCGTCGAGCTATAGAGGTAATTAGTTTCAAATGATCGAGTTGTAAAGGTTGTAAAAAGGGTTGTAAAATCAAACATTGCTTACGTTCGAGATACAGAGGCCCAATTTTTTTTTTTTTTTTTTTTTTCAGTTACGAAGAGAAAATATATACCAAAATGGCTTGTGGGGATTGACTAATTATTTCGACTTATAGTGGGTTGAAATTTCGAGTAATGGAGATTTTTGGGTTTGAAGGAAAGGGAACAAAAAATTTTTTCGAGTTGTGGAGGTTTTCGACTTAAAGACGTTCTACTGTATTCTTAATTCTTCTTTTAAATTTTATAATATGTAATATACAACTGTTTCTAAAAAGTAAGACCAATTTTCAATTTAAAATTCTGGGGTTTATGGAATTTCAATTTTTTTTTTTTTTTTTTTTTTTTTTAGGTTGCTGGTACTTCCTTGATATCTGTGTGAAATTTGACTTCAAAATATTCATTTGTGTTTGAGTTACGCTTGACTTTGTCAGACGCTAAAACTGATTCAGGCAATTTTTGAAATGTCTGAATTAATTGAGCAAAGAACTTGCATTCAATTTTGTTTGCGGAAACGTGTCGAATATTCGGTGAGCATTCCTATAACGAAAAGAAATGTTTAGAAGTGGTATAAACATTTCAAAGAAGGCAGAGAACGCGTTGAAGACGAAAGAGCCCTCTAGTCGACCATCAACCTCAACCGACGCAGCTCATATTCAAATTATTAAAGATTTGGTGCTTGCAAACCGTCGATTTACAAGTAGAGACCTTGCTGATGACGTTGAAATTTCACCAAATCACATTGCATTGATTCTTCCTGACTTTTTCGCCAAAAAATGAAACTCATATCGTTCCACAACCACCATATTCACACTGTGCGACTTCTGGCTATTCTCTAAACTCAAAAGACCACTCCGGGGACAGCGTTTTGAATCAATTGAAGAGATTCAACGTGAATCGCCTCGCGCTTTGAAGGCCATCCCTGCCGACGACTTTTTAGCATGCATTGGAGATTGGAAAAAAAGTTGCCATAAGTGCATTATGTCTGGAGGGGATTACTTTGAAGGCGAAGAAATAAATTTAGAAGAATAAAAAAAGATCTTTTCAAAATAAAAAATTGGTCTTACTTTTTGGAACACAGTAGTAACTTTACAGTAGTAACTTTAAATATTTTCTTTTAATATTTATAGTGATATAAATAGTTCAAAGAAGACAGAGAAAGCGTTGAAGACGAAGAGCGCTCTGGCCGACCATCAACCTCAACCGACGAAGCTCACTTCCAAAATATCGAACAATTTCTTTCAAAAACTCATGACAATTTTTTTAATAAAATTAATTATATACCAATAAATTTATTCTTACTTAATAAAAAAAACTTACAAATTCTATTTCACTCATTTATTGTAGTTTTCAGAATAATATTCAAAACTTTTTCAACAAAATTAATTTAATTAAATAAGCATAATTAAATAAGCAAGAACTTCAAAAAGATAATTCATTATTTATTAAATTACGAGTAATTACTAATAACTTATTCTACTCTAAGCTACTAGCAAGTAGTAATTAGCTTTATTTTCCTCTTCTACTTTTACATAAATAATCATTATAGCTGACACTTTTTTTTATTTTAAATTGAATAAATAATTTTGTTCATCAAATAATTGTTTACTAATATTAAGTTATTAAAATAATCATGTTATTATGATTAGCATATGAAAATGATCTATGTAAAAACTTTTTATTTAATAAACTTTATAATAATATTTTTGTTGCCAGGGAGACATAAAAAAACTTTGATATAAATTACAATTTTTTTTTTATGTAATTTGATAATCAAGAATAACTTGTAGAAAAAAATTTTTTAAACAAGTTTTAACTTGTCATGGCTGTCTGACATTTGATAAGATAATGGATTTAACAAAGAATTCTTTTCATGATATAATATATCACGTTCTACAATTTTTTAAAAACTGGCAGTGGTAGCAATGGCAATTTCTATCAATATGTTAATATCATTAGCATTTTTCAAGTAATGGATACAAAAATATATTGCTGCAAAAAAAAAAAAAAAAAAAAAAAAATTGCGTGTTTTCCCGAAAGTTAAATTGAAACTTTAATTTAAGAATATATTTAATAAAATGAGGGGTTACTTATAATTTATTATGTATTTTAATAAATATTATTCATAGGAAATAATAAAACACAATTATTGCTAGATTTTCACATGAATATTACGAGGAAGAAAATTGAAATTTTGTATTATTAAAAACACAATGTCCACTTTATATATTAATTTATTTAAAGAGTTATTCAGTCTTTCAGTATTAATACCTACGTAAAAGTTACACTTTAAAAATGCTTTAAATTAAAACATTTTTAAAGAAAATTAAAAAAAAAAAAAAAAAACAAATAATTAAAGATATATTTCATGTTTTAAAAATCCTTATTTTAATTATAAACATATGCGCAATTTCGACACAATATCCATTTTCCATTCTAAGACAATATTATTATAGCATGGCAAAATTTCAAAATTTTATTGCCTCTTTTTTTAATTAATTGGATTTTGAAATACTTCAATTATTTACTATAATGACTAAGTATAATCCTTTTAAGAAATTCTTAATAACATTAAAACTTATTTTAAACATTTATTTCAATAGAAATTAATCTGATTATTTAACTATTAATCAACAGTTATTTGTCATTGATATATCATTTTAAGAGTCTTAAAAACTATAATCAACAAAATCTATTATTATTATTTACAATATATTGTAATAGTTTTAAAAATAAAAATGTTTTGTTTATAACGCCAAAATATTTCAATAAAAGTTATAAAAAAATAATATAAAATTCATTTATCTATTTTCACGAAAACTTTCAACTAAAAGCATTTTTGAAAGAATAAATGCATCATGCTACTCGCTACGAGAACATATGTCGTCATTTGATAGAGTACATGTAAATGAGCAAAAGAAGCATAGTCAAATCGAAGAGTCCTTCGACATATGGATCGAAGTGATCAGCCATTTAAGATGTTTACAGAAATTGTTGATCATGGCAGAGAACGCTATCAATATTGCAACGATCAACTGAACATGGTGAATTTATAATCTGGGGATCATTTCATTTGATAACTGGATCTTTTTATTGTTATTCGAGAGACCTTTACAATTCGGCCACATGTCGGCAATATTCTACACCTCATTTAGTTAACCTTCCTTTCATATACGTTGCCTTACATTTCAAAAGGATAATGCCTGGCCTCACAAGGTAATCATGTATACTAATTGTCTTCGTACTTATCAAACACTTACCTGGCCAGCTAAATCACTAGATCTATAGTGAATAGAGAACAATTTTAGTCTAATTATCAGGTGCCTAGGACTATAACCAGGATTTAAATCGACTTTTTTTCGACAATTGAAAGAATTTGAAATGAAATTCCGAGTAATATCTTCACCATCATTCAAGTCCTCAGCAAACTGAATAACAAGCAACAACCCATGAGGGTTAGGGGGTGCAATACTTATAGCCATTTACCATATGTAGCTGTACCTTTGAATATGTTTGCAGAAATGGTTGATCATGGCAGAGCACGCTGTCAATGTTGCAACGATTAACCGGACATGTTGAATTTATAATGTCTGGAACCATTTTACTTTAACAGGATCTTTTTTATTGTTATTCATGAGACCTTTATAATTTGGCAACATGTCGACAATATGCTATACCTCATTAAGTTGTCCTTCTTTTCATACATTAAGGCTTACAAGCTTCATCAAGTGACAGAAAACAAGCTTTATCAAGTGACATCAGTGACGACAAACTGGATGACAGGCAACAACCCATAAATTCAGTAACAACCCATAAGGGCACTGATCTTCTTCATACTTGTCAAACACTTATCTGGCCAGCTAAATCACAAGATCTATGGCGAATAGAGAACAATTTGGAGTCTAATGATCAGGTGCCTATGACTATAACCAGGATTTAAATCGATTTTTCTCGGCAATTAGAAGAATTTGAAATGAAATTCCGATGAATGTCTACACCATCATTCAAGTCTTCAGCAAACTGGATGACAGATGACAACCCCGTAAGGGTTAGACGGGATACAATGCTTATAACATTTTACCATATGTAGCTATACCTTTTGAATAAAATATTAAATTCTTTTGAAATATAAGTCTTTTCACTTTTGTTACATTGCATCTATCGATTTCGTCTCGTTCGTATAGTTTTGGTGTGTCCTTTTTTTTTTTCCTTGGGTGATAATATTTATAATAATGAAAACAACACATTTTAACATAGTTATATTTTGCACGAACATTAAAAATAAATGAATTTTGATAAAATGTGCAACTTGTAATCCTGTACACCTTTTATTGGATCTTCAGCTATTTTTGGGCAGAAAGTCCACGACACGAAAGTAAAACCTTCTTATCCCAACGAACAGCTCACTTACTCAATCAATTAATCAGCCAACCAGAAAGCTAAAGAACTCCTGCAGTTGCGTTCCGCTAAGAAAAGGACCAATGTCCTTATCGCATCACAAGGAGTTATCCCTGTTGTTAGCTGACACTTCCACGGACACTGTCTGGAGGGATTAATGATTTCCGTTAAGTATAAGAAAGAAGACAAATGCATTGAATTTGCAGACTGAAAGCTTGTGCGAAAGAAAACAAATACAAACTTTGTATAAGCTTTAGGGATTGATGAATGTCGAAGAGCATCAACGAGAAATTTTTTCTGATTGGTACAGTTAAGTTAAATTTTTTAAGTATTTAAAATTCAAAAGAAAATCCAAAAATATAATTTAGAAATTGTTGGTATTTGAAATCGAAACTGGACAATTTTTTTACAAAACTGAAAAATAAAGAAACCGCGCGTGCATTATAAAAATAAACAAGTAATATAAAAAAAAAAATTTTTTAAAGTCAATTCCCACTTTTTTTCACTATATTGCAGAAAGTCCTTTATAAATAATTTTCATTCATTTTTTAAAGTCTATCTGGCGCCATCTATTGGTAGACATATGCAACTTAAATCTATAAAAAACTAAAATTAATTAATTAAATTTAATTACTGAATTAATATTTGAAAAAACTGTATTAACATCCAGTGTCATCCACTGCTTGTTCAAAAAAAATGTATTTGAACTTGAGTGGAGGAATAAAAAGTATTTTATTAATGATTGAAAATTTGAACAAGATATATATAGGGAGAGTGTGAGCTAATGGAAGGAATTGAATAAACAATAAACATATGTTAAAAACCTTTCAACAAATTAGGCCCTTTTTATAAATACCAGTAAAATTTTCTCATAAAAATTCATAGTAATTAAAATGCTTTTTACTTTAAAATGCTTTTTTCTCATAAATTTGAATGCTTTTACTTTTATGAACAAAAACTACATTTGACAATTTTATTTAAAGTAATCTAAAAAGGAAAAAATTTTCTGAAAATGCAATAAAAAATACAATCATTGGATTCGCTGTACCTTTCTTTTTTTTTTCTGAATCTTACATACATAAGAAAAACAGAAAATATAAATTGTTTATACGGACAAGGTATATCATTGATTAAAAAAAATTGTTTTCTTTATCTGGTTATCATATATTTTTGTAGAAATTTGTGTTTGCCTTTTGATCTTCCAATGTAAATTTTGCCTGTTAACCTTTCAAATTTTGTGTTTATTAGAAAATTAAAAGTTTGAACAGCAAAAATGCATTGACAGCTCAAAAAGGAACATAAAATTTTGTACAGAAATAAACAATAGCAGGGTGTGTAAATATGTTGCCCAGGAAATTCATAAAAACCCGATATAAAATAGTAAATCCAAAAGGAAATCAATTATCAAGGAGTAAGTAATAACTTAAGCACCTACAATATGTTATAAAGTTATATATTATTATATACTGAATATTAATTATATTATATATAATAATAATCTTAATATTTAATATTATATATTAAATTAATAATCATAACTACCCTCAATATATTATAAAACACATTATTTCTGTTCCTTAGAATGACTATATCCAAATCAAAGGCACATCTAACGATGTATCCCGATAAAATGGAATAGACAGAATATGATATTTAGAGCCGTTGATTAAAAATTTTTTTTTCTTTTTTTTTCTTGCCATCATATATTTTGTAAAAAAAATTGATGTCAATGCAATGTTTGACAGTTAATCTTCCATTTTTTGTGTTTATTAAACGATTTTCAATTTTTGTTGTTGCAGATGACTGTGAGGCATCTGATTAAAATTATGATTTTGTTATAATAGCAAATATGGGTAGTATCTTTTGCCATGGTTCTTATTTGCATCTTGTTTAGATTACGAGTATTATTTTTAATACTTTAATTAAAAGTAATACTAGTAATACAATTACAATAATATTTATTACAATTTATAATAATATTTATTACATTTTACTATTATTGTTTTAAATACTTTGATTAAAAATAATAGTAATTGTGTGTTAACTAACTACTTGTTAGTGTGGAACTGTCAAATAGAAATATTTACTAGAAGAGAGAAATGATTATTTTCAACTGCAGACAATTAAGAGGTAGATTAGTTTTGATGAAATTAATTATGAAGAAAATTTATTCGAAGTATAAAATAGCATCCATAATTACTACAATATCACGGATAATGTCATGAATAGATATCATGCCACAAATTTATCGAAATTTAAATAATAATCGGAGAAAACACATTCTTTTTTTCTAAATCTGAATTGTCAAAATAAAAGAAATTGCTCCTTTCCATTATAATATTTTTTTTTTTTAAATTTAAAAATTCTTAAAAATATTTATTTAAACATGTAATAAAATGCTTTTAATGTTTTAATCTGAGAAACATTGAGAGTGAGAAAAATTTATGAAACATATAGTATTCAAATAAAATGTCTTAAAATAAATAACAAATTTTGTAAAAATTTAATACTTGTAGATAAATATTTTTCCTGCAATTATTTTCGGACAGATGGTCAATTGGCTAGCGCTCTGGCCCTTGGTGCTTCAGGTACGAATCAGGGTGGTGGCATGGATGTTTGTTAGCGGTTCGGAATCCACATTGAATTGTAGATTCCTGTCTAATTAGCCTAAAGTGTGCAAAAGATGTCCGTAGAACAACAAACCAAGCCTGCAATTAATTTTAGATCTTAACAAATTAATTAAAAAAGTGTGTATATTTTCATGAAAAAATAACTCATATTTCTTTTTATTCAATTCTACTATTAGCTCATACTCTCCCTATATATATCTTGTTCAAATTTTCAATTGCTAATAAAATACTTTTTAATCAACCACTCAAGTTCAAATACATTTTATATATTACTTGTTACTTTTTGTACTTCTAATGCATTATTTCAAATTATTTAAACATTTTTTCTAAAAACTGACCACTGATATTTGATCTATATTTGCTTAACATTAATAACGAACTTGAACTTTTTTTTAAACAAAAAAAAAAACAAGCAATATCCATTTAATTGATTTTAAACAACAAGTGATACAAGTGGTAAATATTGTATTTCCAGTTTAATAATTTACACACAGCAGTTGAATTCAAGATGTTTATTAAATTATATAACTCGACTGTAACATTTTAATTTAATAAAATTATTTGCAATGTTTGAGAGTAAATTGAATTCTTACTTTCGGAATAATTGAGAAAATAAAAATTTTACAAACGAATTCATTTTAATTTAATAATATGTTCTTTGAAATTAGTTTTAACTTTTTCTTTTGGCATCTGTCGCATTAAATTTCAAAAGAAATAGCGCAGATGGTTGCTTGTTGACTAAACAAAATTAAAGTTTGCCACATAATTTATATGATAATTTATTTGAGAATACGAATCCTAATCATTTGTGACTAAAATAGTAGATTAGAGATCACTCTACACAATGCTTAAATTGATATTTTGTCTTTTTTTTTTTAATATTGATATTTTTTATATTTATTTAATTTTTACTTTATTAAAAATGAAGCTACTATATTCTTCTTAATTTTAAACATTTTTTGTTCGAGAAAAATGCTTCTTAAATGTTTTATTTCATTGATTCGTAATATGGAGATCATATTTAACTAGAAAAAATTCAATACTTAGGTAATACTCTCACTTGTCTTGCCTAAGTATAGAATAGTTATAGTCCCTGAAATAACATTATAGTCCGTGAAATACCATCTGAAATACCATTATAGTCCCTTAAATACCATCCCCCCATACCATCTACCGGTATAGGTGGATATAAGTTGGAATCCATTAACAACGTGCGATGCAGTTACTGTTGTCGAAATGGGTTGGTGAATAGTGCGTTAGGTTTTAGAGGTCGTCATGTGATGTAATACTGAAAGGCTTCTATGTCTACGTCAAAGATAGATGAGATAAATCTATAGGCTGGAATATCATGAGAGCTCATTGGTGGTGTTAGAGCTCTGAGACTCGGTGCCACAAGTTTCGGGTTCGAGTCCCAGGGGATCATGGATGTTTGTAGTGATTCGGAATCCCTTTTAAACCGTAGGTCCTGGTCTAACATGGCTGTAGAGCGTTGCGTGTATTGCTGACAATCCTGCCTCATTTTGAAATCTGCCAGTAGGCAGACGGCCTTAGCCCATCATTATCATCATCATCATTGGGGGTGTTAATTTCAAACTGTAGTGGAACAACTTCATCCATGGCATTCTCAAAAATTGTAAAGGATATCTAAGCTCTAAGCACTGTGATGATGTAGTAGCAGTAGCAATAGTAGTAACTGTTTTCGGTGTTTTCTAGTGGTTCGCCCGCTAAGCTTCCGAGCCAATAACAATTGAAATCCACAAAAGATGCGGTAACCGGAAGGCTTTTGTTCCTATGTCGGAGATGGATGCGATAAATTTGTGGGGCGGAATATCCTTCTCTGCTATTCTTGGGGATTGGTTTGGTTGGGTGTGGAGCTCTAGGATCATCTTGTGCACGCTTTAGGCTAAACAAGCCGGGACCTACAGTTTAAAGTGGATTCCGAGGCACTACAAACATCCGTGGCACCGCCGGGACTAGAACCCGAAACCTGTGGTACCGAGTGCCAGAGCGCTAGCCACTCGGCCATCAGGCCCCCTATTCTTGGGGAGGAAAATGAAAACATGCCAAATGACATTCTTTAGGTTCTACGGTCAAAATTGTGGAGTCTAAATTGTAAAAGATATTTCAACTCTAGATACATTGATTATGATGTGACGTAGAAATGTCTTTGTTCTAATACAACTGGCAATACCCTCGCAACGCTCTATGATCCTGTTAGACCGGGACCTATGGTTTAAAGTGGATTCAACCCCTGCAAATATCCATGGCACTGCCGGAACTCGAACACTGTGGTATCGAGTGCCAGAGCGCTAGCCACTCGGCCATTCATGCCTCTGTGACGTAGAAATAACTACCGAGAGATTCTATGGTGATCAGGACAACATACGCAAATAAGCATTATTGACAATTTGCTTTGTCAATTTGTCATTAACAAACGTATTCAACTGGATTTCCAGGGTTTTTCTCCACACAACATATAAATAGGAGGCAGTTAAGCCTAAAAGTCGTTCCGGAAGGAACCAGTTTCATCTCCTTTCCCCCCCCCCCCCTCTCAGTCCACAGAAGGATTGCACAAATATGGAATAAAGAAAACCCCGATGTATAAAAATGCAAAAGCAATCCAATAAATTTCTAGTACAAAATAACTTTTTTGACAAAAAAAAAAATATATTAATCCTATTTTATATCAGTTTTATAAAATTAAGGCCTGTCAAACTTAAATATTTTTGTATTTTTACATAACTTTAGAATATCTTAAAAGTTATTTTTATATATAGATATCAAAATTTATTTTTAATTTACATTTTTTTAAGGCAATCGTTCGAAAATCTAATTAAAAAAATATTAAATAATTATTGTACTTCATCTGAATTATTTTTTTATTGAAGTTATAAAAAATTGTTTTAAACATAGCTGAGAGACAGGCGAAATAAATTATGGAAAACAAGTAATATAAAAAAAATGTAAGTCAATTTCTACTTTTTTTTTTTCACTATATTGCAGAAAGTCCTTTATAAATAATTTTCATTCATTTTTTTAAGTTAGAAAAAAATTTTTCTCTCTCCCCCTTTCTCACACACATACACACTTTCCATCTCCCTCGCTAATTTATTCACATGTTTCATTTTCCATTTTGTTCCCTTCTTGACTCAGTCAACAACCCAGGATGAAAAAGAATCTGAAAAAGAAATTTTTTTCCAGCGACCTACACGCTTCGCCACTGACGGTGTTTTTTCCCAAATTTATATCCTGCTAAATATCTTATATAAGAGAAATTCTTTTCTCCCATATAAAACTAAAATTAATTAATTAAATTTAATTAATGAATTTATTTTGAACAATCTGTATTAGCATCAAGTGCCATCCACTACAAATTTAAAAAACTGTATTTGAACTTGAGTGGATAAATAAAAGTATTTTATGAACGATAGAAAATTTAAACAAGATATATAAATATATATAAGGAAAGTGTGAACTAATAGTAGGAATAGAAAAAGAATCGCAATATCGATTATTATTTTATAGTTACTATAAGCGAATATAAGGGATTTCATCTGGACTATGGGATTACTTTAAAAATATTTTATATCATGTTAAAATCTTATTATGCAATAGTTTTATCATACACATTAAATGAGAAAATAATTACCTGTGAGTTGCATATGTTTTATTTTTCAATTCCTTTATTAGCTTTCACTCTCCCTATATATATCTTGTTTAAATTTTCAATCGTTAATAAAATACTTTTATTCATCCACTCAAGTTCAAATACATTTTTTTTGAACTTGTAGTGGATGACACTGGATGTTAATACAGTTTTTTCAAATATTAATTCAGTAATTAAATTTAATTAATTAATTTTAGTTTTTTTCAGAATTAAGTTGCATTTATCTACCAATAGATGGCGCCAGATAAATTTAAAAAAATGAATGAAAATTGTTTATAAAGGACTTTCTGCAATATAGTGAAAAAAAAAATATTTAAATTTTTTTTATATATTTTCTTGTTTTCCTTGTTATAAAGTAAACCCAATTTTCTTCTACAATATTTATTTTGGTATTATACAGCAATATACTGTATTATACTTCTTCTATATTATACTGCAGTTTTCAGGTAATTGGTCGTTTAGTTAAAAAAAATTTTTTTTTTTTTAATTTTTAAAACAACGGTTTTTTAGTTTAATAAAAAAATTAAATGTTCGTTTTCAAGACTAGAAATTACTAAACATTATTATTATTTTTTTATTCTGCCTTTTATATTTAAAGGTGCCTCTATTATGCATTTTTTTTTTTCTCTTATTAGCTCACTCACTAAAAAATATTTTCACGTGTATATTTGCACGTATTGTATGAAAAAATTTTTATAACCGGTTTAAAGTAGGAATGGTCACTTGATGGCAACTTGATTCTTTTTTAATGATTCGAACAGTTTGAAAAATTTTTTTAATGATTCGAATCAAAAGATTCATGTTATATGGTAGCGCCATCTATTGCTCTCTACAGAAACAAATAGGATAAATAATTTGTTGGCGAACATATACTGCTAAATATTTCTACTTTAACTATTTCAAATAAATGCTTTAAATTTAAATTAATTTCATATTTCACTAATAGTTTACATTTGTAAATTATTCACCACCATGCATAATTTTTTAACTTCCAATATAAATTTTTTTAATTTCTAAAATTGGCTGAATTTTTCTCTAAAACTAATATGTATAACATGATATATATATATAGATAAATTTGAGTGTGAGCTAATAGAAGGAATTGAAAAAGGTATACAAAATTCAAAAAACACCACGTATAGAAATTTGTTTAGTTGAATTTCAGTTTGCTTTTATATGCATTCTGAAATAAAAACAAGTTATACATACAAGTATGTTAAAGGTTATACATACAAGTTATGTACGTCAAATATAATACACGTTATTCGTCACAAAATATTTTTTTCTTTCTTTTAAAAAAAATCACCAATTTCTAAAAATTTTTAAAAAGTGTAATTATTTCATTTCGTGTTTTTTAATATTATGCTCTCAAATGGAAAAAAAAAAAGCAAACAAAATTTAAAGAATTTCAAAACAGCAACGTATAAATTTTGATTAGATATGTTGGAATTTCAGTTTACTTTTTAAAAGATGTTTTTTGGACCTCAAACGATACATTCTTGAATAAAAACGTTTATAAATACAAGTTGATGCATCAAGGTATAATACAAGTTATACATGTAAAATAAGTTTTTCCTTTTTAGTGCTAAGAACAAAATGAAAATGATGTTGAAATTTCAATGCCCCAGATCACATTGCATTGATTCTTCGTGACTTTTCGCCAAAAATGAAACTCATATCATTCCACAACCACCGTATTCACACTGTGCAACTTCTGGCTATTCTCTAAACTCAAAAGACCACTCAGGGACACCGTTTTGCGTCGATTGAAGAGATTCAACGTGAATCGCCGCGCGCTTTGAAGTCCATCCCTGCCGATGACATCTTAGCATGCATTGAGGATTGGAAAAAACGTTGCTATAAGTGCATTGTATCAGGAGGGGATTACTTTGAAGGCGACAAAGTAAATCTGGATGAATAAATAAAGAGTTTTTGAAAAAATTTAAATTGGTCTTACTTTTTAGCACAATATTATATATAAAGAGAATGAAAACAAAGTATAAGAAAATAGAAACGAAAATTATAATTGCAAAACATAATTTCATGATAATAAACACGTTCTAAGAAGTCTGCAAAAGTAGCTAACTAATTCATGACATTTTTAAAGTTATATTGAAAACTTTTTTCAATTATATTTATCTTCCATCCGGTGTTTTTGAGAAACTTGTAATCGATTATTCAATTTCTTTTCATATCATGCCCGTTGCTTCATTTCTTTAGACATTTCGCAAGAGTTCCAAAACTATTTTTTTTTTTCATAAGATTTCAGAAGGCTTTGAGGAACATAAATTCAGATTATCTGAAATTGAGTCATAAATAATTCATGATTTTCATAAAATAAACATTTCTCTTCTGAAAAATCGTTCCAGCAATAATCAATTTTTATACACCTCCTTTTAAAAAGAAACAAATTCTTTTTGATGTATGGTTGTTACTTTTGGAAGCTATTTAAAAACAATTTCAATCACTGATTATTATTGCTGGTTCTATTATTATTATTTACCACTATTCTTAATCGCTGATTTAAAAAAATAATTTGAAGAAAGCTCTGGTAATTCAAAACAATTTATTAAATTTATTTTTTTCAGACACAACGCAACCATTTATATGAACTTCAGTATGCAAATGTCTGAAATAGTGTCTATATTAATCTTACAAAAATTAATTAAACAAATCCTAAAAAGGTTACTAAAATAAAATTACAAAAATAATTAAATTTGGCAGAACTTTATTTACGAAACTGATAAAAAAATAACATAATTAATATATTCACATTTTTTTAAAAAAGAAATTAATTTCATTTGAAATTTTCTTTGATAGTTTCACATTTTTATGTCCTTGTATTTTTATATCCTTGTATTCTATTTACTTATGCCCCTATTGGCTCATGGACTCACAGAAAGAGAAGTAATTCCTTCAAGATAGATTTTCTATTTAAACATGCACCGAACAGCTCATGGACTCATAAAAAGACAAGTAATTCTATTTAATTATATTTAAGTATGGCCCGAACAGCTCTGGAACTCATAGAAAAGAAGTAATTCCTTCAGTGAAGATTTTCCAATTAAGTATGCCTGGAACAGGAAGTAATTCTTTCAAGATAGACTTTCTATTTAAACATGCCCCGAATTGCTCATGGATTCATAGAAAAAAAGTAATTTCTTCAAAATAGATTTTCTATTTAAATATGTCCCGATTAGCTCATGGACTCACAGAAAGAGAAGTAATTCCTTCAAGATAGATTTTCTATTTAAACATGCCTCGAACAGCTCATGGACTCATAGAAAAAGAAGTATTTCTTTCAAAGTAGCTTTTCTATTTAAGTATGTCCCGAATAGCTCATGGACTTATAGAAAGAGAAGTAAATTCTTCAATGAAGATTTTCAGTTATGCATTTCAAAAGCATAACTGAAGTAATCCACAAGTAGTAGTAGTAGTATTCAAGTCATAGGAAAAACATCCCACTAGGTCAGGGGTCGGCAACCTGCGGCTCGCGAGCCACATGCGGCTCTTTGGATGTGAAGCTGTGGCTCTTTAGTTCCATACGCAAATATTATTTATTTTATCAAAAAAAAAAAACACATTTAAAAAACGTTCTGAATCAATTAACGAGGATTAGGCATCGATTCAATTTCTCAGCTACTTGTACTCCCCGTGATACGCGTCGTCACTGTTAACAACAAACAACGAGTTATGAGCTGTTAAAACAACAAGTTATGAACCAATTTATCCAAACTTTCTAAAACCATGCAAAGCCAACGCTCCCATTGAATTTATTTACTCAAATGTATGTTATTGTTTTTTTTATTTTAAATACAAGTTACATTGTTTAGTAAAGTTTCAATTTTCTACTTGAATAACCATGCAAAGCCATCGCTCCCAGTGAATTTGTTTGCTCAATTGTTCGTTATTGAAATACAAATTAGTGTTGCAAGTCAATGTTTAATTTTTTAATTTTTTATTTAAATAATAAGTAATTATATAATAATGCCATATATATAGTATCTAATTTGTTGTGAAAAAGGCTGCTTATATATGAATAAATAGATATTTTTTCTTTATGAATAAATATATTAGTTTTTTTTTTATCAAAAAAATTTATTTATGCGAGTACTATTTATTGTTGGCAAGAAAAAAATTGTGGCTCTTTAACAACTTTGAAATTTTGTAAATTGTAATTTTTGACTCTTCCGACTCAAAAGGTTGTCGACCTCTGCACTAGGTAATGGGATCAACTGTTAGTGTCACTGTTAGTGTCATTCGAACCTGTCTGAACTTTACAATGTGCATTATTATCATTAAATACCCCGTATTCCACTTTTGCATCGACAAAAAAATCACCATTATACAATGAAGGAAAATCATTGCCTCCCGAGAATGTTTTCAAGAGTAACTGTATATCATACGGGATAAACCAGCCAATGGACTCCGAGTCTGTGTTTCTGAAAGCAATAACTGCAAAGGTCACCATTTCCGGATTCAAACTCAAGTCCTGCTGCTCATTAGTATGCATTGGAGCATAATTTCGTTGTCACTAGGAGTTGGACTGTGACTGTTGATAAAAACGGTTTCTTCTGTTCGACAACAACAGAAGAAACCGTTTTCAACATTAGTGGACCTAATTTTTCACTTATGTGTGCCATGAACAGCCTACCTACAAGGTGATGAGGGGAGGACGTTGCCATCCGGGTGGCCTTTTTGGTGTAATTGCCTCACATTTGCTTATGATATGGGTATAAACTCGTAATACCCTCATTAAGAAAACTGTCAGTGGATGCGATATATACTACTGTGTCCAAAAGTAAGACCAATTGTCAATTTAAAATTCCCGTGACTTATGGGATTTGAATATTTTTTTTTTTTTTTTTAGGTTGCTGGCACTGTCCTTGACATCTGTGGGAAGTTTGAAGTCAAAATATTCATTAGTGTTTGAGTTACGTTTGGCTTTGTGAGAAGCTAAAACTGATTCTGGCGATTTTCGAAATGTCTCAATCAATTGAGCAAAGAACTTGCATTAAATTTTCTTTGCGGAAACGTATAGAAGGTTGCAGAAGGCATTCGGTGAGCATTCCTATATCGGAAAGAAATGTTTACAAGTGGTATAAACAGTTCAAAGAAGACAGAGAATGCGTTGAAGACAAGAGCGTTCTGGTCGAAAATCAACCTCAACCGACGAAGCTCACGTCAAAAAAATTAAAGATTTGGTTCTTGCAAAACGTCGATTTACAATTGGAAACCTTGCTGAAGAAGTTGGAATTTCAAAAGGATCGGTCAATTCCATTTTGGGCCTCAAACGCGTCAAATCTCGATTGGCACCAAAAACACTGAATGCGCCAGCTCACACTGTATTGATTCTTCGTGATTTTTTCGCCAGAAATGAAACCCATATCGTTCCACAACCATCGTAGTCACACCGTGCGGCTTCTGGTTGTTCAAAAGAGACCACTCCGGGGCCCCGTTTTTGTGTCGACTGAAGAGATTCAACGGGAATCGCCGCGCACTTTGAATGCAATCCCTGTCGATGACTTTTTAGCATGCATTGAGGATTGGAAAAAAAGTTGGCATAAGTGCATTGTGTCCGGAGGGGATTATTTTGAAGGTGATGAAATAAATTTGGAAGAATAAATAAAGATTTTTGAAAAAAAAATAATTGGTCTTACTTTTTGGGTACAGTAATATTATACATATTGTCACAAATGCACATATGCAGTCATATAGTGTCCTGAATTCTGAAAGCATAGTTTGAATTAGACGTTTCCAGAGGGTTTCGACCTGACCCTCCTGCATGCTAGCTGCATGCATCTGTTACCACTGAGCCACGAGTAGGGATAACAAAAGTTAACTTGTTCAATTCCAGCGAAAAGATTTATAAT
The DNA here is from genome assembly GCA_021605095.1 of Caerostris extrusa. Taxonomy (NCBI): domain Eukaryota; kingdom Metazoa; phylum Arthropoda; class Arachnida; order Araneae; family Araneidae; genus Caerostris; species Caerostris extrusa. The sequence goes on along the minus strand of BPLR01021710.1, from coordinate 23,556 downwards.
AATATAGTAAACTTCATAGTCGATAACTTGACTGCATAAATTTTTCTGGTTTTTCTCATTTATGCTAAGTTTCATTTAATCTCTTTTAAGTGTTTTCTCATTTATTAATCCTCCCATATTTAGAGCGAGGAAGTGTTTAAAGAAAGCATTTCTTATCCCCTTCCGCGTATAGATATGGATGCAATTTCACAGTGGTGCATCCAGGGTCGGATTTTCCTATAGGCTAACTCGGCTTCAGCCTAGGGCCTCAAGATCGAGAGGGGCCTACATTCAAATTGTCATCAAAATTAGAATGACACTATTCTAAAAACAGTAAACACTAAAACACTAAATCGAAAATAAGGAGAAATTCTACACATATGACTAATGTATTGGTACGTATGTGTTATGCTAAAAATGTATTGGTTAAGATCAACGCATTCGGCTGATTGGGTCTGTTCGTTTGTATATACTAGATTGCACCAAAGTATAGTTCATACGTTCATTTAACTGATTGCTATGGCAAATATTGACGTTTCATGACATTGACATGTTTCATTTAACATATTGAAATGTATCACAGTAATGATGTATTTTATTAGCTCTCATGTAATTTACAAACTTAAAAATGGAAGGTGAAAGGGCCTCACAAGTGAAATAGCCTAGGGCCTCTTTTCATCTAAATCCGGCCCTGGTGGGTGCAGTCTGAAATTAATAATCAGCCTAGGCCTCAAGATCGAGAGGGGCCTACATTCAAATTGTTAGCAAAATTAGAATGACACTACTCCAAAAACAGTAAACACTAAATCACTGAATCGAAAATAAGAAGAAATTCTAAACATAAGACTAATAAACAAACATAAAAATGTATTGGTTAAGATCAACACTTTCGGCTCATTGGGTCTGTTCGTTTGTATATAAATACGTGTTCTACACTTTTTGTTTTTATTTATTATCCGTGCCAGATTTCTTATAAATATTATTACCAATCACAACATGTTTCATTTAACATATATATATATATATATATCACAGTAATGATGTATTTATTATCTCTCATGTAATTTACGAACTTAAAAATGGGAGGTGAAAGGGCCTCATAAGTGGAATAGCCTAGGGCCACTTTTCATCTAAATCCGCCCCTAGGTGCATCTTAGATAAAGCTAAATTTCTGAAAATAAAAAAAAGTCATTTAGAAAAAAATAAACTTGAAATAGCTGCAAGATTGTTTTAGATTACGTCACCTTTTTCCTTTTTATCAAAAAATATATCTTTTTTATTTTCAAGAGGAAATTTTCTATTCATTAAAGTTTCATAATTAGTTTAATTAAGCTAAATAGTTGACATTTTCTGAAGGGTTTTTTTTTTAACTCTCTTTTTAAAAAAAAAAAAAAATGTATCATTCACAAAACTAAAAACTAATGTTTTTCAATAAATTGATCGCCTCAGTGTCTAATAAAGCATCACTCAATATTAACATCAATGTTATTCAAGACAACATAAAATTTATTGAAGTAAACAATTAAGTCCTTTACTTTAGTTTTTGTGTTTAGATGGCAGTACAGTACATTTAAACATATTGAATGTACAATACAGTACATTCAATATGTTTAAAGTTTATCCAACTTTTCAGGAACATTAAAAAAAAAAATTCATCAAGATATTAATTAGAGATTATTTAAGTATCATATTTTAAATTATTTTTATCTCGTTAATATTTTTATACTTCATTTTAAAATAAGAAGAAATTAATTAATTTCATATCGTGTTTATATTTTGTGTAGAATTAAATGAAAATACACTTTTTATGTATTCGTTAAATGTTTTGTTAGTTTTAAACTTTATTCAACAGTAATTTTATAAAACAATTCTTTTTTGTAGTTTTAACTTTATTCAACTTATCCAATATTATAAATAGTAAAAAAAAATGATGCTACAAAAATGATTATATTTTATGCTTTTTGTTATATTTAATTTAATTTTCTTACTAATTCAAATGTATAAAAATATACAAACATATATAATAAGCAGCTTAAATTGTCATTGAAATCAATTACAACTGAAGCATTACAATTATTTAAATGTTCAAAAGTCATAGGATTACTAGAATCCCACAAAATACAGTTTGGGAAATCCATCACTGCATTCTATTGAGATGGTCACGTAAACAGTCATGATCAGTCAAACGACTAAGTAGGGCCACTACTGTCTTACTTAGAAAACTGGGAATACTACTGTGACCAAAAAGGAAGTCCAATTATTTTTTTTCAAAAACTCTTTATTTATTCTTCCAAATTTATTTTATCGCCTTCACAGCAATCCCTCCGACACAATGCACTTATGCCAACTTTTTTTCCAATCCTCAATGCGTGCTAAAAAGTCATCGGCAGGGATGGACTTCAAAGCGCGCGGTGATTCACGTTGAATCTCTTCAATCGACTCAAAACGGGGCCTCCGGATTGGTCTTTTGAGTTTAGGGAATAACCAGAAGTCGCACGGTGTGCATACGGTGGTTCTGGAACGATATGGGTTTAACTTTTGGCGAAAAAGTCACTAAGAATCAATGCAATGTGAGCTGGAGCATTCAGTGTTTTCGGTACCAATCGAGATTTGACGCGTTTGAAGCACAATTGACCGAACCTTTTGATATTCTGACATCATCAGGAAGGTCTCTAATTGTAAATAGACGTTTTTCAAGGTGAATAAGTTTGGTGAATAAGTGAAAGAGTTCTGCCAGAGTTCTACCAGAAGTGTTGTTTTTCTTGTTTTTCTGAAGTGACTGAATAGGCCGGAAATTCCGTCTGTTTTTCAAAGTGAGCCCCTTATGGTTTCGTGTATCACCCCGTGTGATAACTAAGGTCTACCGCAGAACAAGTATTTTTAGATTCGACGTAAACTCGAGAACTCCGAAAATGTCTGATCTTGGAGTGAACTGTACTTATAATTTAATCGTGCGTTTGTGAATCAAATTTAAAATTTTCATTTTCATTTGTAAATAATAAATTATAATAATCAAGAGTTGTTGTTGTTGTTGCTTATCCCTGGATTTAGAATCCTAAACCAAGTCCAGTAGATCCTGCTGCATCAATAGATCTTCCCCTCAATCAACAGTTGCCTCACACAGGGCCTAATACCATTGATGAGATGAGAGCGAGACGCGATGGCCGAACAATGACAAAGGGTATATGTCTTCTCGTCTCCATTGAAGGTCAAGTGTGGCCAGTCCTTAGTCTAGCTAAAGCCGTTTGAGCAGATCCAGAACAGGAGCACTGCAAGGACATACCAGGATATTTAGCGGAATACCATGCAAGAATTGGTGGCGACCTCCACGCGGTATTCACTCTGGATAATCAAGGTATATATATATATTTTTTTTTTTCTAATGCAGCTGGCATACACTGAGACAGCTTGGTCTTGGATGTCTTAAGGCAAGCACTGCACAGACGTACTCACTTTGCATTACCCAGGGGGCGCGTGTAACTTGAAGATAAGCTACGGACGCGGAGTAACAATGCCCCCGCAACGCTCTAAGATCCTATTAGACCGGGAACTACAGCTTAAAGTGGATTCCGAACCACTACAAATATCGATGGCACCGCCGGGACTCGAACCCGAAACCTGTGTTACCGAGCGCCAGAGCACTCGGCCATTCAGGCCCCTTATTTATACATATATATAACAATTCCATGCATAAGATCAAGAGTTATATTCAAATTCAAAAGGTCCAAGAGAAGAGAAGATAAAACTAGATAATCTCGGATACATACCAAAGCATGAGATTTAACTGAGACTTACATAACAGGTGAGCTGAAAAGTTCGTAGTGTGAATTGATAATAACCGTAAAGTGAAGTTGATTGAGATAGCTGACACCCTAAAGATATCAAAGGAACGTGTTGGACATATCGTGAATAAATATTTGGATATGCGAAAGCTCTGTTCAAAGTGCGTGTCGCGCGAGCTCACAATCGGCCAAAAACAACAACGAATTGATGATTCTAAGCAGTGTTTGGAGCTGTTCAATCGTAATAAACCCGAATTTTTGAGTCGATATGTGACAATGGATGAAACATGGCTCGATCCTTTCACACCGGAGTCCAATCTGCAGTCGGCCGAGTGGACTGCACGATGAACACTAAAAATGCTATAACTCACATACTAATAGTGCAACAGCTGTCAAATTTATACACGTGTCTTTTGAAGGTTAGGGCTAACTAAAATATGGATTTAATACTAGTAGCGCCCACTATGTATCAGCCTATGAACTTTTCAGCCCACCTGTTAGTAACTTAACGTGGTGGCTGGACGTCGTAACTCTACGCAAAATGGCGACTGTAAAAGAAAAAAATTTCTAAGTTAAGGAAATATTTTCTTATAACTCCAAGGTAAGTTTATCATAAATTGTCCTATCAAACCCCGCAAAATTTCTTTGTAATAGACTTATCTTAATCTGTTTATTCAAGAAGTGTTTTTATATTCCTAAACTGAATAATTTATCTTTTCTGCCAGTAGGACGAATGAAATAGTTTTTATGAAAATAGTCTCATTTACATTTCATGAAACTCTTTCTAAGAAGCATTCATTGTATACGTAGTCATTTTTTAAAAAAGGAAATCATGTTAATGAGTCACAAAAACATTTTCTAAACAAAGGAGCTCGGAATATTCATAGGGCATTCCAATTAATAAAAACATTTTTAATTCATGCATACCACCAGGAGACAGTCAAAGGGTAAAAAAAAAAATTAAGAAAAGAACAAAAAAAAAAAATTAAGAAAAGAACAAAAAAAAAATTAACATGTTTTATCTCAAGAAAAAAAAATATTTTAACAAAGAATAAAGAAATATTTCATTGTTATTCCTCAAAAAAAAAAAAAAGAAAAGAAAAGAATGAAAAACCTTTAGAAAAAAAATATGCTACAAAAAATAGTATTTGTTTTAGATGTTAGGTAATTCAAAAAGTTTCTTTTGACACCAGTTATGTGTGTATAACGCATTAATTAGGTTTCGAAAAAACTAGTAGAATGAGAATGAATTTTATACGAAACAAAAAAAGAAAGTTCAAAAAACATAGTCATGCCCCAAAGGTATAAAACAATATGGTTCATTTTAATTTTAAAACTAAAAAAATATATTTTTATAAAATAGTAACATATAATATTAATATGGAAGGACTTTGATACATAAATCCTGCCATATTAATATTACATGTTTGCAAACACTACACATTAATAAAAAAATTAAAGAGTTTTCTTTATGGTGAAATATAAGTATTCTTCTAAACTTTTTCAGCAGACTACTATTGTGCCCAAAAAGTAAAACCAATTATTTATTTTTTTTTTCAAAAACTCTTTAGTTATTCTTCCAAATTCATTTCATCGCTTCCAAAGTAATCCTCCAGGCACAATGCACTTATGCCAACTTTTTCCAATCCTCAATGCATGCTAAAAGTCATCGGCACGGATGGCCTTCAAATCGCGCGCTGATTCACGTTGAATCTCTTCAATCGATTCAAAACGGTGTCCCTGAGTTGTCTTTTGAGTTTAGGGAATAGCCACAAGTAGCACGATGCTAAATCAGGTGAATACGGTGGTTGTGGAACAATATGGGTTTCATTTTTGGCGTAAAAGTCACGAAGAATCAATGCAGTGTGAGCTGGCGCATTCAGTGTTTTCGAACCCATCGAGATTAGACGCGTTTGAGGCTCAAAATGGAAATGAACGATCTTTTGTAATTCAAACATCCTCAGCAAAGTTTCTAATTGTAAATCGATGGTTTGCAAGCACAAAATCTTTAATTTTTGGGCGTGATCTTCATCGGTTGAGGTTGATGGTCGGCCAGAGGGCTCTTCGTCTTCAACGCGTTCTCTGCCTTCGTTCTTTAGGAATGCTCACCGAGTGCCTTTTTGCAACACCTATACGTTTCCGCAAACAAAATTGAATGCAAGTTCGTTACTCTATTAATTCAGATATTTCAAAATCGCCGAACGCAGTTTTAGCGTTTTACAACTCAAACACTAATGCATATTTGGAGATCAGATTTCACGCAGATGTCCAGGACAGTACCCACAAATTGAAAAAAAAAAATGAAATTCCATAAGCCTTGGGAATTTTAAATTGAAAATTGGTCTTAACTTTTTGGATACAGTAGTAAAATGATAAATTAATTGAATTTCGATTTGAGATACAGTTTTCATTTATAATTTTACATAATCTATTGAGCTTTCATAAACAGTTACGGCTTATTTTGTTGAGTTCCTCCCTACCTCCCAAGACAAACCCATGGTTGTACATCTGATCATATTTACTCGTACTTGTACAAATGTAGGCATATACCCATCATGTATGCTTTGAACTAAAAGAATAATAACTTTATAAAGTGTAGGCAATCGAATCATGTAGAGCAGGGGTCTCCGAACTACGGCCCGCCAGTGTCCACAATCCGGCCAGCGACAGCGAATAGCTTATTGTTGCTGTAATAAGTTGGATAAAAAAAACTCAGAATGGTAATAACTCGGTTTTATTTACTTTTGCTAGGTAAAGCTTAATGACAAGCACAATACGCAGAAAATTTAACTTAAGCATAACAACTAACAATTAATTGAAATGAATCCCACTAACATTATAAACTAGTGATCATCCCGCGGTTACCCTCGGTAGTTATGTTGGGGTAAAGAGTATTGTATATGTATCTATATCGATGTTTGGAATGTATATATCCTGAATCAAACATATGATTTTTATCCTGAAAATCGCTCTGGAACGGAAAAGCTAAATGAACGCGAATGAAACCGCCGGTTATCCACTTGTAAAAAAATACTAACGAAATTTATGTAATTGTGATTTTTCATGGACAATAGTTTTTAGTAATTGAAGAGGGAATTTAGCAAGCGTATGCTTGCTCAGAGCGCGTTCTCGGCGACTAGTCTAGAAATTATAGATAATGGCAGAAAAATTAAAACGGTTTTGTCCCTTGGTACTTACTGGAGTAAATAGTATGGCCCTAATGCTGGAAAGTTTGGAGACCCCTGATTTAGAGCAAAAACAAAAGGAAAGTCTTTAACAAAAATCCAATTAACTCATCTCTAAATGCATATATTTGAAGACCTTCTAGTTAAACGCATACATAATGCATCAAATGCATATGCATGTGATTGTGATTGCTATTCCATAATTTTCAGGGTTACTCTATTTCCATGATATTAAAGAATTTTAATGAAACATATTAAAGAAAATTCAACTTCATTTTGTATTTCAGAATTCCTGATGCACCATTTTGAGCTTGTCTCATTGTAAATATTTTGTAATTTTAATGTTTGATGCCAAACGGGGCATTCATACATGATGATCGGTCCAAAAGTAGTAGTGTGAAAAAGAATTTTGTTATTCCTACTCTACTAATCGAGGAGGATCTGTTAATTAAAAGAAATGTTTAGGTAAGCAATGTAGCAAGATCGTAATCTATTTTTAAACTGTAACAATCGTGCTGCCATCTAGTGTTCAATTAAATTCCTACAATATTACATTGCAACAAAAAATTCTCGATTTATACTGAAATCTTCGAATTAGAGATTTGATATATATATATATATATATACTATATATATAACTTAATAAAATAACTTTTATTTACAATGCAGCCAATTATTAATCATTATATAATATTATTAGGTGTAATAGAAAGATTTATTTATTACTAAATATTTAAATACTACATATTTAAAAACATTGTTTGCGTTTGCATTACATTATGCGTAGCTTACAATTAGCTTACAATTCAATTTCTTTTCATAAAGTTTAAAGGCAATTAAAATTGAATTTAATAATTACTGTAAGACCATATTTCCATTTCATATTCAAAATAAGAAGTTTAATTTCAAATGTTTCTGTGTAATATTTTGAAAATTACGAAAAGTAATAATTACTATTAAATAAAAATAGTTTCTCCTAATGGCTCATAGATGGCAGCACATGGAAAAATAAATTTAATTTCCTTAAATTTTGTACAGTTTTAATACATTAAAAGAAAAGTAGGTATTTTTTTTTTTTTTTTTTTTTTTAAATTCAGAAATAAAAATTAATTCATATGTTTGTGGCAATAATATTATTTTACTTTCGCCACATGGAAAAAATATTTTATATTGTAATTACAATACTACACATATATACACTGCATAAAAAAAATAGAAGGACAGTGTTTTTGCCAATGATTATCTCTTATTTTCTCCTAACTACCAGATATTTATACAGATTTAGTTTAATGACCCTTTTCATTTTAGGCAAAAATTAAACATCTACCACTAATATTAATAATAAAATTAGTATATATAATTTCCGATGCTTAAAAAAAGTAGAAGGACACTTGATAATATATTTAATTTAGTTAGTTGTTCTTTAGTTAAATAGTGATTTTGTACTTTGTTTTATTCTTTTCTGTCAAAAAAATCTAATTTGTTTAAAAGTTACGCTGTTTCTCCGTTCTCAGAAATGCCTAAAGGAATACCTTGAACGATTTTCAAAAAGGTCAAATTTCCGCATATCAAAATGATGGTAAAGGGGTCAGAGAGATTGCTCGATTGTTGCAGGTGAGCCCCAATACAGTTTCAAACTTTATCAGAAATCCTTATAAAAATGGAAAGAAAAAGAAGACTGGTAGACCGAAAAAGTTAACACCCGTGATGAAAGAAAACTTGTTCGTGTACTTAAGAAGAACAAAGGAAGTGTTTCAAAGGCAAGAAATCAAACAGGACTTAATCCTGTGACGAAACAAACGGTTTACAACTATATTAAAAGATCTAAAAAATTCATTTTCAAAAACGGAAACATCATCCTAAGTGGACACAAGCTCACATTGATAACCGTTTAGCGTGGGCTAAGGAGCACATGTCCTGGACTACAGAATGGATTTCTGTGATATTTTCCGATGAAAAGAAATTTAACTTTAGATGGTCCAGACGGATATCAGCACTACTGGCATTGTCTGTGGAATGAAGACGAATACTATTCAACACGACAAATGGGAGAGGAGGGACTTTAATGGTTTGGTTGGCTGGTGGATACGGAGGAAGGACAAGTCTGGTTTTCTTAAATGGTAGGCAGAAACATACAGACTACATTCAAGTTCTGAATTCGAGCTTCTTCCTTATGGCTCTGACTTGGGGGGTGAAGAGTGGAAGTTTCAGCAAGACGGAGCTTCCATTCACACCGCGACTGGAGTCAAAAATTGGTTCCTAACAAATAATGTGGATGTTTTACCATGGCCAGCCAAAAGTCCTGACCTTAATATAGTGGAAAACATCTGGGCAATGCTAGTTCGTCGAGTTTATGCTGATGGAAGGCAATTTGATTCGATAACTCAGCTTCGAGAAGCATTGAATGACTCGTGGGACAATTTTTGTCAAACAGAAGTTCAATCTCTATACAATTCACTTCCAAAAGAATATTTGAAGTTATAAAGGCCAATGGGAAGAACATTCCTTATTAAAATCACTATTTTTTCATTCATTATAATTCTGTCCTTCTACTTTTTTACAAAGTTTCAAAAAAAGAAAACTATTTTTGTTGCCATTAATATTTTATGTTTGAATATCATAATTCTGATGTTAAATTGTATTTTTAAAAATATTTGTAAAATGTTTCTAAAAAATTTTAGTAAAAAATATAATATTTTTCGGTTATTGTTACAAAATCAAGTGTCCTTCTACTTTTTTTACGTAGTGTATATATATATATATACACTACTATACTACTGTGCCCAAAAAGTAAAAGACCAATTAATTTATTCTTTCAAATTCTTTCATTCTCTTTCAATTAATTTATTCTTCTTTCAATTTCAATTCTTTATTTATTCTTTCAAATTTATTTCATCGCCTTCAAAGTAATCCCCTCTGGATACAATGCACTCATGTCTAACTTTTTCTTTTCCAATCCTCAATGCATGTTAAAAGTCGTCGGCGGGGATGACCTTCAAAGCGTGCGGCGATTCACGTTGAATCTCTTCAATCGACTCAAAACTGTGTCCCCGGAATTGTCTTTTGAGTTTAGGGAATAGCCAGAAGTCGCATGGTTTGAATACGGTGGTTGTGGAACGATATGGGTTTCACTTTTGGTGACACAGTCACGAAGAATAAAGGCAGTATGAGCTGACGCATTCAGTGTTTTCGGTACCAACGAGATTTGACGCGTTTGAGGCCCAAAATGGTTCCAGATCCTTTTGAAATTCCAGCATCATCAGCAAGGTCTCTAATTGTAAATCGATGGTTTGCAAGCACCAAATCTTTTAATTTTTGGACGTGAGTTTCGTCGGTTGATGGTCGACAAGTGGGCTCTTCGTCTTCAACGCGTTCTCTGCCTTCTTTGAACTGTTTATACCACTGGTAAATATTTCTTTCCGATATAGAATGCTCGCCGAATGCCTTCTGCAACATTCTATACGTTTCCGCACACGAATATTCATTCCGCAAACAAAATTTAATGCAAGTTCTTGCTCAATTAATATAGACATTTCAAATATCACAGGAATCAGTTTTAGCGTCTCACAAAGCCAAGCGTAACTCAGACACTAATGAATATTCTGACGTCAAATTTTCCAGAGATGTCAAGGACAGTGCCAGCAACCTAAAAATACTGGATATTTCACTCTTTGTATCCCTTTGTGTATAATATGGTAGAAAAAAACTGGAAAACTCAAACGAAGAATACCATAAACTATCAATTCGAGAGACGGATGCAGGTAGTGTTAATCAATATCCCATATCGTTGTTTTCGAAAACAGAGGTTACAATGCTTACCATCAATGCTTAACTCCTTGTCCGTGCTAAAATAAATACTTTATCACCATGGCCAATAGTAATTTAATCTACAATTTAAACCAAATCTCAAAAAATACAATTTTCAATCCATTTTGTATTTCTGTACAAGTTTCATTTCTTCTGTTGAAATTGTAAGTTACAATTTGCCATTTCTCCGTGCATAATTTTCATCATTAAAAATTACAAGCTTTTTCATAAATTCCATACATTCATTTATTGCGAAAATTAATTATTTTTATTTCATCATCAAAAAAATACATTTATATTAATTTTTCCTAATTAAAAAAAAAAATTTTAGCTTTATAAATAATTTCTTATTTGTTTATTATAATTCAACAAAAAAAATTCGGATGTCTATACATTATTCCTAAATAATATTTTTGCTCGTTTAAGTAATAAGAAACTTTTGAGTTTGCGTCGAAGTAATTGTTGTTAAATATTTCCTATGACTTCCTAAAGGAACACAACTGAAGGTTATTAAGATTAGAATTATTTAAAATAAATATATGCACTTTTCAATCCAGGTATTAATCATTTCAATGAACGTATTTTGAAATGCAATGTTAAGAATGTTAATATAGAATTGTTAAATGTTACAGATTTAAATTACACACTTAGAATAACATTTTATTTTTTTCCTCTGAAATTATTATTTCGTTTGAAAATTCGCAGCTCAAAAAATACGAAATTTCTTATTAATAATTTCATAATTAAATAAAAACCTTAGTTCTCATAGCTATTTAATTTTCTTACCACTAGATGGCGCCAACAGTTTTTTAGGCACAAACTTTTAATATGGGAAACTTACACTTTTTAGTTGCATTTTTAATTAATATTTAATTTTAATTTACTTATTCAAAAATTTATTTTCCAAGATAACATTGATATTCTTAAAAATAAATGCTAACACATTAAAGGGGGAAAATATATATATACCGGGGGATTGTTGGATAAGAATAATTGGTTTCTCTAATCCATTAATATTATTTAAGTCGAATTATTTAAAATCCCAAGCCTTTAATTCTGTACAGATATTTTTTTCTTAATAAAACCTTCTACACCTAATTTTTTTCCCCGCTGGGTCTCTTTCTGCTAGCAGTAATATAAAAAAAAAAAAATTTTTTTAATGAATTCCTACTTTTTTTCACTATATTGCAGTGTCCTTTACAAATAAAGTTGAAATTTTAATCTTACATCTGGCGCCATCTATTATTAGATAAATGCAACTTAAATGCAAAAAAAAACCGAAATTAATTAATTAAATTTATTTAATGAATTAATATTTGAAAAAACTGTATTAACATCAAGTGTCATCCACTACAAGTTCAAAAAATGTATTTTAACTTGAGTGGATGAATAAAAAGTATTTTATGAACGATTGAAAATTTGAACAATATATATATAGGGAGAGTGTGAACTAATAGTAGGAATTGAAAAAAAAAAAAGAAATCGTTTTTATTTTTGTATTGTATTTTTAAAAATTTGCATACTATTTTTGTACAAGTAAATATACAGTACTACATATTACAATAAATACGCGGTAGTATGTATAAATAAATGTGTAGCTCTATATAAACATAAACAATTATTTATAAAACTAAGAAAATGTAATTTCTTAAACTTTTACAATTAAATTATGAAAAATTAGAAGCACAATAAAAATTTCATAATTATTTTTATGTCCTTTAATAAAATGGTACTTTAAACAATCAGAATTCTTTAATGCATAATAAGATATATAAATATAAATTTTAAATTATTTTCAATTAGTAAAGATAAACAATCCTGTCTGGAATCCAGGTCGCTTTTTGTTTGGTGTCTACTACTGTGTCCAAAAGTAAGACCAATTTTCAATTTAAACTTCCCGGGGTTAATGGAATTTCATTTTTTTTTTTTTTTTTTTTTTTTTTTTTTTCAGATTGCTGGCACTGTCCTTGACATCTGTGTGACATTCGACGCGAAAATATTCATTAGTGTTTGAGTTACGCTTGGATTTGTGAGACGCTAAAACTGATTCCGGCGATTTTTGAAATGTCTGAATTAATTGAGCAAAGAACTTGCCGTAAATTTTGTTTGCGGAAACGTATAGAAGGTTGCAGAAGGCATTCGGTGAGCATTCCTATATCGGAAAGAAATGTTTACAAGTCGTATAAACAGTTCAAAGAAGGCGTTGAAGACGAAAGAGCCCTGTGTTCAGCCATCAGCGTTAGCCGACGAAAAGTTCACGTTCAAAAAGTTAAAGATTTGGTGCTTGCAAACCGCCGATTTACAGTTACCTTGCTGATAATGCAGGATTTTCAAAAGAATCGGTCAATTCCATTTTGGGCGTCAAACGCGTCAAATCTTGATTGGTACCGAAAACACTGAATGCGCCCGCTCACACCACATTGATTCTTCGTGACATTTCCGCCAAAAATGAAACCCAGTCATCCTACAACCACCGTATTCCCACCGTGCGACTTCTGGCTATTCCCTAAACTCGAAACGACTCCGGTGACACTGTTTTGAGTCGATTGAAGAGATTCAACGTGAATAGCCGTGTGCTGAAAGGCCATCCCTGCCGAAGACGTTTTAGCATGCATTGAGGATTGGGAAAAAGAAAAAGAAGTTGGCATAAGTGCATTGTGTCGGAGGAGAATTACTTTGAAGGCGATGAAATATTTGAAAGAATAAATAAAGAGTTTTTGAAAAAAATTAATTAGTCTTACTTTTTGGGCGCAGTAGTAGGACTACTTTAGCATTAAAATGAGTTGCATAATTCTGGGAATATATTCTACATATTTATGGAATTAATACTTTTTTTATTAATATTTTCTCTTTCTATTTCCCAGTAACTGTTTAGTTTTGGTTATTTTAAAACTATTATTTCATAATGTCCGGTATGTGCTAAAATTTGAATTAAAGAAAAAAATTTGAATTAAAAGAAAAAAAAAAATTTGAAATATATTTTTCATCAAAAACTATTTTACAATAAAAGTTTTAAAAAATATTTAAACTAAAATAAAATAAAAATTTCCAGTCATCCCCGATTGTCTCCCAAACTTTTCCTTTGGTGTTAGATAATAATTCACTAATATACGATGACTTAATTTTGCTCTAAACGAGTCAAGAAAGATAGGACACTGCTCTCATAACACACACGGAATCAATTTGTTCATTGGTCTTAACGAGTCTGCATAACTGAAGAAATGGGATTTCTATATGAAAGGCATTGTCAACATCATGGAATGTGTTACAAAAGTTCTAATTTGGAATCAATTTGTTCATTGGTCTTAACGAATCTGCATAACTGAAGAAATGGGATTTCTATATGAAAGGCATTGTCAACATCATGGAATGTGTTACAAAAGTTCTAATTTGGAATCAATTTGTTCATTGGTCTTAACGAATCTGCATAACTGAAGAAATAGGATTTCAATATGAAAGGCATTGTCAACATTATGGAATGTGATATGGAATGTGTTACAAAAGTTCTAATTTGGAATCAATTTGTTCATTGGTCTTAACGAATCTGCATAACTGAAGAAATGGGATTTCTATATTTAAGGCATTGTCAACATCATGGAATGTGTTACAAAAGTTCAAAAGTAATTTGGAATCAATTTGTTCATTGGTCTTAACGAATCTGCATAACTGAAGAAATGGGATTTCTATATGAAAGGCATTGTCAACATCATGGAATGTGTTACAAAAGTTCTAATTTGGAATCAATTTGTTCATTGGTCTTAACGAATCTGCATAACTGAAGAAATGGGATTTCTATATTTAAGGCATTGTCAACATCATGGAATGTGTTACAAAAGTTCTAATTTGGAATCAATTTGTTCATTGGTCTTAACGAATCTGCATAACTGAAGAAATGGGATTTCTATATGAAAGGCATTGTCAACATCATGGAATGTGTTACAAAGTTCTAATTTGGAATCAATTTGTTCATTGGTCTTAACGAATCTGCATAACTGAAGAAATGGGATTTCTATATGAAAGGCATTGTCAACATCATGGAATGTGTTACAAAAGTTCTAATTTGGAATCAATTTTTTCATTGGTCTTAACGAATCTGCATAACTGAAGAAATGGGATTTCTATATGAAAGGCATTGTCAACATCATGGAATGTGTTACAAAAGTTCTAATTTGGAATCAATTTGTTCATTGGTCTTAACGAATCTGCATAACTGAAGAAATGGGATTTCTATTTGAAAGGCATTGTCAACATCATGGAATGTGATACAAAAGTTCTAATTTGGAATCAATTTGTTCATTGGTCTTAACGAGTCTGCATAACTGAAGAAATGGGATTTCCATATGAAAGGCATTGTCAACATCATGGAATGTGTTACAAAAGTTCTAATTTGGAATCAATTTGTTCATTGGTCTTAACGAGTCTGCATAACTGAAGAAATGGGATTTTTATATGAAAGGCATTGGAACATCATGGAATATGTTACAAAAGTTCTAATTTGGAATCAATTTGTTCATTGGTCTTAACGAATCTGCATAACGTGAAGAAATGGGATTTCTATATGAAAGGCATTGTCAACATCATGGAATGTGTTACAAAAGTTCTAATTTGGAATCAATTTGTTCATTGGTCTTAACGAATCTGCATAACTGAAGAAATGGGATTTCTATATGAAAGGCATTGTCAACATCATGGAATGTGTTACAAAGTTCTAATTTGGAATCAATTTGTTCATTGGTCTTAACGAATCTGCATAACTGAAGAAATAGGATTTCTATATGAAAGGCATTGTCAACATCATGGAATGTGATACAAAAGTTCTAATTTGGAATCAATTTTTCATTGGTCTTAACGAATCTGCATAACTGAAGAAATGGGATTTCTATATGAAAGGCATTGTCAACATCATGGAATGTGTTACAAAAGTTCTAATTTGGAATCAATTTGTTCATTGGTCTTAACGAATCTGCATAACTGAAGAAATGGGATTTCTATATGAAAGGCATTGTCAACATCATGGAATGTGTTACAAAAGTTCTAATTTGGAATCAATTTGTTCATTGGTCTTGAATCAATTTGTTCAATCTGCATAACTGAAGAAATGGGATTTTTGTATGAAAGGCATTGTGAACATCATGGAATATGTTACAAAAGTTCTAATTTGGAATCAATTTGTTCATTGTTCTTAACGAGTCTGCATAACTGAAGAAATGGGATTTTTGTATGAAAGGCATTGTGAACATCATGGAATATGTTACAAAAGTTCTAATTTGGAATCAATTTGTTCATTGGTCTTAACGAATCTGCATAACTGAAGAAATTGGATTTCTATATGAAAGGCATTGTCAACATCATGGAATGTGATACAAAAGTTCTAATTTGGAATCAATTTTTTCATTGGTCTTAACGAATCTGCATAACTGAAGAAATGGGATTTCTATATGAAAGGCATTGTCAACATCATGGAATGTGTTACAAAAGTTCTAATTTGGAATCAATTTGTTCATTGGTCTTAACGAATCTGCATAACTGAAGAAATGGGATTTCTATATGAAAGGCATTGTCAACATCATGGAATGTGTTACAAAAGTTCTAATTTGGAATCAATTTGTTCATTGGTCTTAACGAATCTGCATAACTGAAGAAATAGATTTCTATATGAAAGGCATTGTCAACATCATGGAATGTGTTACAAAAGTTCTAATTTGGAATCAATTTGTTCATTGGTCTTAACGAATCTGCATAACTGAAGAAATGGGATTTCTATATGAAAGGCATTGTCAACATCATGGAATGTGTTACAAAAGTTCTAATTTGGAATCAATTTGTTCATTGGTCTTAACGAATCTGCATAACTGAAGAAATGGGATTTCTATATGAAAGGCATTGTCAACATCATGGAATGTGTTACAAAAGTTCTAATTTGGAATCAATTTGTTCATTGGTCTTAACGAATCTGCATAACTGAAGAAATGGGATTTTTGTATGAAAGGCATTGTGAACATCATGGAATATGTTACAAAAGTTCTAATTTGGAATCAATTTGTTCATTGGTCTTAACGAATCTGCATAACTGAAGAAATGGGATTTCTATATGAAAGTCATTGTCAACATCATGGAATGTGTTACAAAAGTTCTAATCTACTGCCCTTTCGTGCATGTAGCCATACAAATCGAACTTTCAGGAAAAGAGAGAGAAGAAAGATGTCTCTGACAAAAAAAAAAAAGGAAATTAAGTCACCATCCTCCTTCAGAACAGCAACACTTGTGAGGCAGTAAAGCAGGTACATAACCATGCACTGCTAAACACGCCAAACCTATATTTACTCGCTAATGACCCTTCAAGAATCATCCTTGCAGAGCGAAGTTCAAGTTGATTTCCTTTGTTGCATCAACATGAACGCTGCAATTATCCGAAGAGATGAAGAGAGAAAAAAAAAGAAAGGTGTTAAATGCTTCGAAGATGAGTCTTTTAGGTGCAAGGAGGTGTTTGCAAAGTGCTTGTTCTAATTAAACAGAACAAGTCACTCGTTTTTTTTTTTTTTTTTTTTTATCAATGAATCTCTTTCCTTAAGTGCAAAGTTTCGAAAATTGATTCGGAATTAATGCAGATCGATCGAGATCTTATTTCTGCAAAACATTCAATCAATTAAAAGGATTGGATGATGGTAAATAAATACTTTTTGCTTGATGACTGTATAATATTTACCCAATAATGGTGCTGATGGGTTTTCAAATCAGAGTTAAGTTTATAATTGATTATGTCAGATACTTTTAAAGTTTTGAAATTTTTAAGAGAGTGGTTTTGAAAAACAATTGGATGATGGTAAATAATGAATGATGGTAAAATGGATGATGTATGGTAAAAAGAATTGAATGTTGGTAAAAGAATTGGATAATGGTAAAAGAATTGAATGTTGGTAAAAAAAATTGGATGATGATAAAAGAATTGAATTTTGGTAAAAAAGAATTGGATGTCGGTAAATTAATACTTTTTGCTTGATGACTGTATAATATTTACCCAATAATGCTGCTGATCGGTTTTCAAATCAGAGTTAAGTTTATAATTGATTATGTCAGATACTTTTAAAGTTTTGAAATTTTTAAGAGAGTGGTTTTGAAAAACAATTGGATGATGGTAAATAATGAATGATGGTAAAATGGATGATGGATGGTAAAAAAGAATTGAATGTTGGTAAAAAGAATTGGATAATGGTAAAAGAATTGAATGTTGGTAAAAAATTGGATGATGATAAAAAGAATTGAATGTTGGTAAAAAGAATTGGATGTCGGTAAATTAATACTTTTTGCTTGATGACTGTATAATATTTACCCAATAATGCTGCTGATCGGTTTCAAATCAGAGTTAAGTTTATAATTGATTATGTCAGATACTTTTAAAGTTTTGAAATTTATGCATTTATGGTAAAATAATTGAATGTTGGTAAAAGAATTGGATGACGATAAATAAATTTTTTTGCCTGATAATTGTCTTGTGTTTACAATAGTGGCGTTGATGGAGTTTCTAATAAGATATAAGTTTATAATTGATTATGTTAGATAATTTTAATGTTTTGAAATTGAAAGAGAGTGATTTTGAAAAACAATTGGATGATGGTAAATAATGGGTGATGGTAAAATAGATGATGGATGGTAAAAGAATTGGATGTTGGTAAATAGATACTTTTTGTTTGTTAATTGTGTGGTGTTTATAACGGTGGCGTTGATGGTGTTTCTAATAAGAATAATAAGTTTATAATAAATAATATAAGTAATATAATAATATAAGTAATAAGTTTATAATTGATTATGTAAGATAATTTTAATGTTTTTGAAATTTTTAAGGGAGTGATTTTGAAAAACAATAATATAAAATTTATCTGTAGATAGTTGCGTATTCACTGTTATTAAAAATATGTTAATGTATGAGCTTCTTTTTTTATCTGTTTGATACAATTATAAAAATTTTGTAGTAAAAAGCAAGACATAATACATAAAAAAATTTTCAGAAATGAAAATCTAATGTATTTTTGATTAAAATATATCTTAATAAGAAAAATTTGGGCCTGATGCCCGAGTGGCTAGCGGGCTCTGTATCGGTTTCGGGTCCGAGTACCAGCGCTGCCTTGGATGTTCGATGTGATTCGATAATAAATTATTATTATTATATTTTCTATATAATATTTTATTTATTTCATAATAAATTTATAATTGATTGATTTATAATTCTTTTTTATTTGTTTGATACTTATACAAAATTTGTAATAAGAAAAAAATTCATAATACATTAAAAAATAGCAGAAAAATTTCAGAAGTGAAAATCTGATGTAAAAATATTTTCGATATTATAATTATAAAAATTTGAGTTTGATAACAGAGTGGCTAGCGCTCTGCCGCCCGGTCCCACAGGTTTCGGATTCGAGTCCCGTTTGGATGTTCGGAATCCACTTTAACTCATTCAGCACTATCCAAGAAGCACGTGTAGCTTGAAGATATGATACGGATGCGAGTAATACTACCCTCACAACGCTCTACGATCCTATTAGACCGAGACCTACGATTTAGGGTAGTATTACTCGCGTCCGTAGCCTATCTTCAAGCTACACGTGCTTCTTGGATAGTGCTGAATGAGTTACAGCGGTGCAGCCCCTGCTTATGGCATAAAGATTAACTGTCTCTGCGTTGTCAGCTGCATTAGAACAATAGCAACATAATAAAAATTTCTTTAATTTTAATAAAAATATAAATATAAAACAATAAATTATTTATAAATAAAATAATATTTATATATATATATATAATATAAAACAATAAATTGTAAGTGTTTTTTTACTAAATATAACTTCCTTAAAAGAATAAAACGTAAACGAATATAAAAGGTAAATATACAAAATCAGGAAAAATCTAAATGTATTGAATAACAGGATTACTGGTTATATTTTAAAAACAACAATCAACGTTGTTCTGCGGCAGTGTGTAATAACAGATAATTCGCAATTTTCTGCGAAAATTGGAATTAAATTCTTTCCATGGATTATGATCTCACAATTATCATACTTACACTACAATATTGAAAAGAATTTTCAGTAAAAAAAACAACTATTTCCACATAAACTATATAATAAAAATTACTGAGATCGTATTATGATAAGCTGTTTTTATTTGCATTATACATAAATTACTGCGTAAAATTAAAATATGCCGCACGAAAATAAATTTGTTATCATTTATAAATAGTTGATTTCAAAATCCTATTTCCTCGTAGCATGAAGAAAACAATTACAATATTCGCATGAAACATTACCAGTAAATAAGTAGAGTTCATAATAAATGCTATTAACGAATAAATATAAAAATTTAAGCCGATTAGATATTTATTTAAATTTTCATTTTATATAGCGAAAAGAAATTAATTATATTTTAAATACTTTTTTTTTATTTCAAAATTATATTGAATTATACAAGGAAATTTTGAAATAAAGCATCATAAAAAAGAAATATAGTTAATCAAAAAAAGGTGCTGGCAGTAAAACGTTATTTACTATTTTTAACTAATTATTTTTATCTTATTCCTACAAAATTTTAACTGCCTTTCGTATTATATAAATAATAATAAGAAGAAATGTCGGACAAAATTAGAAAAATTATTATTCTTGTCATTTATTTGACGCAGTGAATTGCAAAAGTTTATAATAATAATGTTAGTGAATAAATAAGAATATGAATATTTGTTGGAATCATTTAAACTTGTCAAAGATTTTAATTTCTATAAAGTATATTTTTTTTGCTTTAAAAATTCACAAAAAAATATTTTTAAGATGTTCCAAAAAAAAAAAAAAATTAAAAAAATTCACAAAAATTTTAACTACCTTTCGTATTACTACTATGCCAAAAAAAAAGCCCATTATTTTTTTTTCAAAAACCCTTTATTTATTCTTCCAAATTTATTTTATCGCCTTCAAAGTAATCCCTTCCGAACACAGTGCTCTTATGCCAACTTTTTTTCCAATCCTCAATGCATGCTAAAAGTCATCGGCAGGGATGGCTTTCAAATCGCGCGCTGATTCACGTTAAATGTCTTCAATCGACTCAAAATGGTTTCCTCGTAGTGGTCTTTTGAGTTTAGGAAATAGCCAGAAGTCACATGGTATGAATACAGTGGTTGTGGAACGATACGGTTTCATATTTGGCGAAAAAGTCACGAGGAACCAATGCAGTGTGAGCTGGCGCATTCAGTGTGTTCGGTACCCATCGAGATTGGACGCGTTTGAGGCCCAAAATGGAATAGTCCGATCCTTTTGAAATTCCAACATCATCAGCAAAGTTTCTAATCGTAAATTGACGGCCAAACGTAACTCAAACACTAATGAATATTTTGACGTCAAATTTCACACAGATGTCAAGGATAGTGCCAGCAACCTAAAAAAAAAAAAAAAAAATTGAAATTCCATATGCCCCGAATTTTAGATTGAAAATTTTTCTTACTTTTGGTCACAGTAGTATATAAATAGTAAGAAGAATAAATGTCGGACAAAGTGTGAACAATTATTATTCTTGTTATTTTGTTGATACAGCGAATTGCAAAAGTTTATAATAATAATGTTGGTGAATTAATAAGTAGAAATTATTTGTTGGAATCATTTAAACTTTTCAAAGATTTTAATTTCTATAAACATTTTTTTTTTTTTTTAGTTTAAAAATTCACAGGAAAAAGTATTAAAAAAATTCACAAAAACTTTAACTATCTTTCGGATTATACAAAAGAAGAAATATCGGACAAAATGAGAAAAATTATTATTCTTGTTATTTTGTTGACGCAATAAATTGCAAATGTTTATAATAATAATGTTAGTGAATTAATAAGTAGAAATTATTTGTTGGAATCATTTAAACTTTTCAAAGATTTTAATTTATATAAAATATAAAATTTTTAAATTAAAAATTCACAAAAATATTTTTTAAAAATTCATAAAAATAGTAAAAATATATATATTTTAATCTAACAAATAATATTTTTTTTTTACTTTAAAAATTCAAAAAACAAAAGAAATTCACATAAATTTTAACTATTTTTCGTATTACATAAATAGTAAGAAGAATAAATGTCAGACAAAATGGGAAGAATAAGAATATTTGTTAAGTAGAATAGAAGAATAAGAATATCTGTTAAGTAGAATAGAAGAATAAGAATATTTGAATTAACAAGAATAAGAATATTTGAATTAATAAGAATAAGAATATTTGTTGGAATCATTTAAACTTTTCAAAGATTTTAATTTCTATAAAATAAATAATTTTTTAATTTAAAAATTCACAAAAAATGTTTTTAAAAATTCACAAAAGTTGTAAAAATATATATATATATAATAAATAATATTTTTTTTACTTAAAAAAAAACTAATAAAAAGTATTTAAAAATTCATAAAAATAGTTTTAAAAATTCACAAAAACAATAAAAAAAAAAATTCATAAAAATTTTAACTATCTTTCGGATTATACAAAAAGAAGAAATATCGGACAAAATGAGAGAAAATTATTATTCTTGTTAATTTGTTGATACAGCGAATTGCAAAAGTTTATAATAATATTGTTAGTGAATTAATAAGTAGTTTGTTGGAATCCTTTAAACTTTTCAAAGATTTTAATTTCTATAAAGTATATAATTTTTTTAATTTAAGAAATTCACAAAAAAATATTTTTTAAAAAATTCATAAAAATAGTAAAAATATATATATTTTAATCTAATAAATAATATTTTTTACTTTAAAAATTCACAAAAACAGTAAAAAAAAATTCACATAAATTTTAACTATTTTTTTCGTATTACATAAATAGTAAGAAGAATAAATGTCAGACAAAATGGGAAAGAATAAGAATATTTGTTAAGTAGAATAGAAGAATAAGAATATCTGTTCAGTAGAATAGAAGAATAAGAATATCTGTTAAGTAGAATAGAAGGATAAGAATATCTGTTAAGTAGAATAGAAGAATAAGAATATTTGAATTAACAAGAATAAGAATAAATTTTGTTGAATCATTTAAACTTTTCAAAGATTTTAATTTCTATAAATATATAATTTTTTAATTTAAAAAATTTACAAAAAAATATTTTTAAAAAATCCACAAAAGTTGTAAAAAATATATATATATAATAAATAATATTTTTTACTTAAAAAATAATAAAAGCTTTTTAAAAAATTCTATAAAAATAGTTTTAAAAATCTACAAAAACAATTAAAAAAATTCATAAAATTTTAACTACCTTTCAAAATATATAAATAGTAAGAAGAATAAAAATTTGACAAAATGAAAAACAATATTCCTGTTGCCTTTTGTTGACATAGTGAATTGCAAAAATGTTTATAGTAATGATGTTAGTGTAAAATAAGAAATAAGAATATTTGTTGAAATCATTTAAACTTTCAAAGATTTTAATTTCTATAAAAATATATTTTTGAATTTTAAAAATTCACAAAAAAAAATATTTAGAAAAACAAAAAAATTCACAAAATATTAAAAAATATTTTTTTTTAATTTAATAAATAATATATCTTTACTTTAAAAATTTACAAAAAAATAGTTTTAAAAAAATTCACAAAAAATAGTAAAAAAAAATCACAAAATTAATTTAAAAACTTACAAAAAAAATTAATAAAGAAAAATTCACAAATTTTAATTACCTATCGTATAATATAAATAGTAAGAAAGCAAATGTCGGACAAAATGAGAAAAACTATTATTCTTGTTATTTTGTTGACTCAAAGTGAGCTGCAAAAAGTTTATAATAATAATAATGCTAATGAATA
>BPLR01021709.1:0-43970 GCA_021605095.1 Caerostris extrusa | reverse complement strand
GACCGTACATCATTCCAGAACCATTGGAAGGTCCTCCTGAACCTGTGCCAGCCATACCACCAGCACCAGGCCCTACAGGTCCACTGGGTCCGCCAGCACCTACTGGACCTCCGAATCCTCCACCAAGTGAACCTCCCGCACCACCGGTTCCCCCACCTCCAGCTCCGGCACGACCAGTTCCGGCACCACCTACTCCAGCATCGCCAACATTCACAGAGATATTATCTACAACAGTCACTCCACCAGGTCCACCTGACGGTCCAACAGCACCAGGTACCGAGCCACCAGCACCAGGTCCCGAGCCACCAGCACCAGGTCCCATACCACCTGCACCTAATCCTCTAGGTCCTATCGGGCCTCCTGGTCCACCAGGGACACCAAATCCTCCTCCAGTTGCACCACCTGTTCCCGATCCAAAATCTCCACCTGCACCTCCGACTCCCGGACCGTACATCATAGCAGAACCTCCGGGTCCTACACCACCCATTCCACCAAGTCCTCCAGCACCACCTGGTCCTGCAAAGCCACCAGTTCCGCCGAGACCTCCAGGTCCACCGGAAATACCTCCTGCTCCAGTTCCAGAACTTCCGCCAGCTCCTGGGCCAAAGAGTCCTCCTGGACCTCCTGCTCCCGATCCGCCTGGCGAACCTGGTGCTCCCGGGGCGCCTGGTCCTCCTTGACCACCAAATCCTCCAGCTGACGGTCCACCGCCACCAGGTCCCATGCCACCTGCACCTAATCCTCTAGGTCCTATCGGACCTCCTGGTCCACCAGGGCCAGCTGGGCCGCCAAATCCTCCTCCAGCTTCACCACCTGCTCCCGATCCAAAACCTCCACCTGAACCTCCGGCTCCCGGACCGTACATCATTCCAGAACCATTGGAAGGTCCTCCTGAACCTGTGCCAGCCATACCACCAGCACCAGGCCCTACAGGTCCACTGGGTCCGCCAGGACCTACTGGACCTCCGAATCCTCCACCAAGTGAACCTCCCGCACCACCGGTTCCCCCACCTCCAGCTCCGGCACCACCAGTTCCGGCACCACCAACTCCAGCATCGCCAACATTCACAGAGATATTATCTACAACAGTCACTCCACCAGGTCCACCTGACGGTCCAACAGCACCAGGTCCCGAGCCACCAGCACCAGGACTCATACCACCTGCACCTAATCCTCCAGGACCTCCCGGACCTCCTGGTCCACCAGGGCCACCAAATCCTCCTCCTGTTGCACCACCTGCTCCTGATCCAAAACCTCCACCTGCAACTCCGGCTCCGGGACCGTACATCATAGCAGAACCACCGGGTCCTACACCGCCCATTCCACCAAGTCCCCCAGCACCGCCTGGTCCTGCAAGGCCATCAGATCCCCTGAGACGTCCAGGTCCACCGGAAATACCTCCTGCTCCAGGTCCAGACATTCCACCAGTTCCTGGGCCATAGAGTCGTCCTGGGCCTCCTGCTCCCGATCCGCCTGGCGAACCTGGTGTTCCTGGGGCGCTTGGTCCTCCTTTGCCACCAAATCCTGCGAATCCTCCACCTGTCGGTCCACCAGCACCAGGTACCGATCCGCCAGCACCAGGTCCCATACCACCTGCACCTAATCCTCCAGATAATCCCGGACCTCCTGGTCCACCAGGGAGACCTGGATCACCAAATCCTCCTCCAGCTTCATCACCTGCTCCCGGTCCAAAACCTCCACCTGCACCTCCGGCTCCCGGACCGTACATCATTCCAGGGCCACTGGAAGGTCCTCCTGAACCTGGGCCAGCCATACCACCAGCACCAGACCCTCCAAGTCCACCGGGTCCGCCAGGACCTCCTGGACCTCCGAATCCTCCACCAAGTGAACCTCCCGCACCACCGGTTCCCGCACTTCCAGCTCCGGCACCACCAGTTCCGGCACCATCACCTCCAGCACCGCGAACATTCACAGAGATATTATCTACAACAGTCACTCCACCAGGTCCACCTGATGGTCCAACAGCAACAGGTCCCGAGCCACCAGCACCAGGTCCCATTCCACCTGCACCTAATCCTGCAGGTCCTCCCGGACCTCCTAGTCCACCAGGGCGACCAAATCCTCCTCCAGTTGCACCACCTGCTCCCGTTCCAAAATCTCCACCGGCACCTCCGAATCCCGGACCGTACATCATAGCAGAACCACCGGGTCCTACACCGCCCATTCCACCAAGTCCTCCAGCACCGCCTGGTCCTGCAAGGCCACCAGACCCGCCGAGACCTCCAGGTACACCGGAAATACCTCCTGCTCCAGGTCCAGACATTCCGCCAGCTCCTGGGCCATAGAGTCCTCCTGGACCTCCTGCTCCCGATCCGCCTGTCAAACCTGGTGCTCCCGGGGCGCCTGGTCCTCCAGGACCTCCAGGTCCTCCTTGGCCACCTAATCCCCCGAATCCTCCACCTGTCGGTGCACCAGCACCAGGTCCCGATCCACCAGCACCAGGTCCCAAACCACCTGCACCTAATCCTCCAGATAATTCCGGACCTCCTGGTCTACCAGGGCCACCTGGACCACCAAATCCTCCTCCAGCTGCACCACCTGCTCCCGATCCAAAACCTCCACCTGCACCTCCGGCTCCCGGACCGTACATCATTCCAGGACCAACGGAAGGTCCTCCTGAACCTGGGCCAGCCATATCACCAGCACCAGCACCAGGCCCTCCAAGTCCACCGGGTCCGCCAGGACCTCCTGGACCTCCGAATCCTCCACCAAGTGAACCTCCCGCACCACCAGTTCCGGCACCATCACCTCCAGCACCGCCAACATTCACAGAGATATTATCTACAACAGTCACTCCACCAGGTCCACCTGACGGTCCACCAGCACCAGGTCCTGAGCCACCAGCACCAGGTCCCATTCCACCTGCACCTAATCCTCCAGATCCTCCCGGACCTCCTGGTCCACCAGGGCCACCAAATCCTCCTCCAGCTGCACCACCTGCTCCCGATCCAAAATCTCCACCTGCACCTCCGGCTCCCGGACCGTACATCATAGCAGAACCACCGGGTCCTACACCGCCCATTCCACCAAGTCCTCCAGAACCGCCTGGTCCTGCAAGGCCACCAGATCCGCCGAGACCTCCAGGTACACCGGAAATACCTCCTACTCCAGGTCCAGACATTCCGCCAGCTCCTGGGCCATAGAGTCCTCCTGGACCTCCTGCTCCCGATCCGCCTGGCAAACCAGGTGCTCCCGGGGCGCCTGTTCCTCCAGGACCTCCAGGTTTTCCTGGTCCTCCTTGGCCACCAAATCCTCCGAATCCTCCACCTGACGGTCCACCAGCACCAGGTCCCACACCACCTACACCAAATCTTCCAGGTAATCCCGGACCTCCTGGTCCACCATTGCCACCTGGACCACCAAATCCTCCTCCAGCTGCACCACCTGCTCCAGATCCAAAACCTCCACCTGCACCTCCGGCTCCAGGACCGTACATCATTCCAGAACCACCGAAAGGTCCTCCTGAACCTGGGCCAGACATACCAAAGGCACCAGGTCCTCCATGTCCACCGGATCCGCCAGGACCACTTGAACCTCCGAATCCGCCACCAAGTGAACCTCCCGCACCACCGGTTCCCGCACCTCCAGCTCCGGCACCACCAGTTCCGGCACCACCACCTCCAGTACCGCCAACATTCACAGAGATATTATCTACAACAGTCACTCCCCCAGGTCCAACAGCACCTTGTCCTGAGCCACCAGCACCAGGTCCCATACCACCTGCACCTAATCCTCCATTTCCTCCCGGACCTCTTGGACCACCAGGTCCACCAAATCCTCCACCAGCTGAACCACCTGCTACCGGTCCAAAACCTCCTCCTGCACCTCCGGCTCCCGGACCGTACATCATTCCAGAACCACCGGGTACTACACCGCCTATTCCACCAAGTCCTCCAGCACCGCCTGGGCCTGCAAGGCCACCAGGTTCGCCAAGACCTCCACGTCCACCGGAAATTCCTCCTGCTCCTGGTCCGGATATTCCACCAGCTCCTGGTCCATATAATCCTCCTGGCCCTCCTGCTCCTGATCCGCCTGGCGCACCTGGTTTTCCCGGGGCGCCTAGTCCTCCAGGACCACCAGATCCTCCTTGTCCACCAAATCCTCCGAATCCTCCACTAGATCCTAGACCTCCCCCGGCTCCACCAGCACCGGGCCCTCCAGATCCTCCTGAACCTCCGACAGTAACAGAGATATTTTCAGTAACAGTTACTGGTCCAGAACCTCCACCAGAAACTGAAGCACCAACAGTTTCTGGTCCCAAACCTCCAGATCCTGGTCCAACAAGTCCACCCGAACCTCCCGGTCCCACGGGGTCACTCGGTATTCCAAATCCTCCTGCTCTCCCGCCTGATACTGACCCGCCATTATTGTATCCACCTCCAGCACCAGGACCTACACCTGCAGGTGCTGTTCCAAAAATATTTATTGGGCCAGATCCTCCAGCGCCACCAGAAGGTCCTCCAGCACCTGGGCCTGTCATGCCTCCAACTCCAGAACCTCCTGGTCCACCTGGACCGCCAGCAGCCCCTGGTCCGCCGAATCCTCCAAAACCGGCAAGTGAACCTCCAGCACCACCAGATCCGTCACCACTAGCTCCTGCACCACTACCTCCTGCACCTCCAACATTCACAGAGATATCATCTACAACGGTTACTCCACCAGCACCTCCTCCTGATGATCCAGCACCACCAGGTCCTGAGAACCCACTAACGCCACCTGCACCTGGTCCTTGCGAAACTCCTGGACCCACGGGTTCACCCCCATACCCTCCTTGACCCCTGAAATATGATAACATAATTTTAATTTTTTTATTTACTTTATTTGATCTTTATTTATGTAGAATTGATTTAATGTACAAATTAAATTTAGAAAGAATTTATTTAAATTTTATTTTTAATTAATATTCTACAAAAGTCGCTGGTTTAAAAATTATGAGCGAAAGACTCTTTGTTCGAAAGAGATTTGACAGACATAAATATATTTAATAAATATTCAGAAAGTCATATGATTCAAATTATTGATGTTGACATTTCTGAACAATTGTATTTAACAACTGTTGGTTGAACAAGTTCCGAGACATTCATGATTTTACAGTGCATTTTTAGTTTGAATACTTTTTTGATTGCTTTCATTAATTTTAGCTTTAGCTCCTTTTTAAATATTTATTGAGGTTCGTTCTCTGTCTGAAAACAAAACATTTTTGCGACTCGAAACCATGTTTGGAGACGACACATCAGTTCGCCTACAAAGAGCACGGTACCCCTTCACAGCTTGCATTATTCATGTATAATAATTGATTGTTTGTTAGCCAATGATTTATTTAGATTTCTTATTTTTATCCATGTTTTCCATTTTAAAAGTGATGAATTAATTTTCCATTACTTATCAATATTAATATTGTGTTTATTGATTAATTACATATCATCTTTGATCAAAACTTTACTGAGAGGAAAACGCTTGATGCTTCATGTAGAAAACGAAATTACAGTTTTGGCACTTAAATCCCTGCACTATATTATAGTGGACACTTCAGTAGTACTCCCATCTTTCCAGCAAAAGTTAAATTTTTTTTTTTTTGCAACATCCTTGTTCCACAAGTATTTGAAAATCAATTAGAGAAAATTCAAAGTATGTCAACGGTTTTGACTTTTTTTCTTAAGTTTTGCACAGTTTTTTTTGCACAAAATTAGAGAGTATGTAATTTGTGTTAATTAGTTATTCAAATTTATATGTATTTTTAATGATTGTATTTATTTAATACTTTATTAAAAAAAGCGTTGTAATACACAATGTTCCTACGCTGGACTTGATTAATTGATTATACTCTCAAAAATTTAAGCTAAGAAATTTTTGTTTTTAAATAGAAATCACAACGTTATTGGCTTAAAAATAATTTTATGGTCCAATATAAAGTTCATTTCATTGAGAAGTCCAGAAAAGTTAATTTTTTTTTTAATCATACGACTACATTGTAATGCTTTTTTTTAGAAGATTTACTTCATATTAGGGAAAATGGTTAAAAAAAGATGTTCTCGGCTGTCAAAGATTATAATAAAAAATGTTGAAACTTACCGCCGCCGATAGAAACGCTAACTGTCTCGACGATCTTTGGAGTTCCTCCCTGACCACCTGAAGACACGCTCTGGTAGTACTGTCCTGGTGCATTGGAGGTTTCGATATCGTTGAAGGACGATGAGAAAAGATTAATGAGTTCCTGGATCTCGCTAACGAATTCCTCGTTCACGCTTCCCGTTGTACTTCTCAAGGCGTTTCTCAAGCAGTTGGTTATGGTGTTGGTTCTCCGCTGCAGGTCTGCACCTCCGCTTTCGGCAATGGCCAGCTCGGCTATGGAGGAAGCGAATGCCATCTGCATCGCCTTCGCCTTGGCGTTCGTGTCATGCCGTCCTTTGTGCATATTCTGCGCCTGCATCAAACTCTGTATGATGTCATCGAAATCTTCAGCTCCTTGGCTTCCGAATTCTCCACTGTTCACGATGTTGACCACAAAAGACCTGGCGAATGTCTCGGCCGTATTGGGATTCGAGAAAGGGGTATAAGACGCAATATGGAAACTCCTGGCATACTGCGCTAGGAAGAGAAATATCACCGCTGTAGTAAAGCAAGCCATGATTGCTTCTTCAGAAGTGATCTGAAGTTTTCTGCCACCGTCTCACCTTTTATATGGAGACGGGTCACGATTTCGTGACCAATCTGTCGCGATGGGAATTCTTCGGTGGGACAAAAATCAACAACCAATTTAAAGCTTTGTTTGCTCTTGTTGTAAGCAAATGAAACCCCTCAAAATGAATTTGCTTAAAATAATACTGCGCAGTTACAAAAAATCACGACTTGGTGTAATTGAATTTTTCAGTAAACAAAAAAAAATTATATTATGTATGAATTTGAAAATTCGTAAAATAATAAAATTAACTTAACGAAATAGTTTTAAAATTTAATTGGACTGAAGATTGCAGGTTAAGAAAGCAATATCTGGGATCAGGATAATCTAGCGCAATGGTTCTTAAAAACCTTCGGGTTATAAATGTAAAAATAAAATTTAATAAATAATTTAATTTAATAATTTAATGTGTTTAAACAATTCTCTATGGAGTTTTAAAATTTCAACATATTTCCAATCATTGTAGAATGACAATAAGTAGCCAGATTCTCCTTTAGCTTGGGGCAAATTAATTATCAGCATGATTTACAATATTCAGAAGGCACGCATTTCTTGATAAAGCTCTCCTCAGCATATTATCATGAAATTATTTTGGGTTCTATTAATTTCTTTCTGGTTTTGTGGATTTCGGAAAAAACATTTTTCGCAATTTGTGGTTATATATTGTCTACACATATTTGTGGTCTTCGTTTACCAGCCAATGTAGTTTTAGCCATTCAACTTTTATATGTGCGGAGAAAAATTGAACGCGAGGTTATTGAAACTAATAAAATTCAATTAAATCTTTCATGTTAACAAAATGTTAAACATTTAATGTACAAATATAAATTTTTAAAATGTGCAATTTTCCAAAACTTTCTCGTGAACCCGAAATATTTTCGCGTTTTTCTGGGGATCGCGGCCCTTACGTAAATAGCAACTGATCTACTAGTATTATGTACGATTCTAACCCCAACACGAATCTCTAAAGGAAATTTTTTTTTTTGTCTATACCTGTATAACGACAACTTTGTATAATATAGTATATATTGAATAATTTCATAAGCAAGATGCATGCAAAAATGTTTTTCATTTTTATTTTTGATATGCAATGAATTTTATTTGTGCATGTGCATTTCTTTTAAATGGAAGTCTTTTTTTTTCATTGGTTCATCTTTGATTCCTTGAAGCAGTTTCTTGCAATCAGAGAGTTGACTTTTTGAATTAGAAAATTCAGGTAAAATTCAAGCAATTGAGCAGAACCAAAGTACCTGCGCAAATGCCGTACATGATTTCAATCCAATTGCACACGGGGTTTTGTTTAAGTATGTGTATTTCTTTATATAAAACTTATTTTTCATTGATTCATTTTTAGATTCCCTAGACCTGAAGTAGTTTGATAATCGGCAAGCTGACTTCTGAATTAGAAAATTCGTGGGAAATTCAAGCAATTGAGCAGAACCGAAGTACCTGCAAATATTTTACATAATTTCAATCCATGACGTATCACGAGAAAGTTCTTTTAATGAATTCAAGGAAAAGGATTCCAAAACTCCGTGACACCGATGAATGAGTCCATGAAGCCTGATGGAAGAGTGGCTAGCGCTCTGGCTCTCGGTTCCACAGGGTTCGAGTCCCGACGGTACCATGAACAGTTCTAAGTGGCTTGGAATCCACTTTAGTAGGTCCACTTTTTTTTGTAGGTCCCAAGTCTGTTTAGCCTAAAGTGTGCACAAGGTGATGGTAGAGCTACAAGAAAACTCCATTGGCATAATGAAGGGGTGTATCATTTATAAAGACAACGAACCCATAAGTTCATAGGTGTCCATAAGTAGAGGCCCCCATACAAACGAAATCCCTAGACATTTTCACCCAATTAAATTGATATTCTTACATTCTTTATTAGAGAAAGATATCATTAAAATAATAGTATAGATTGTTTATCAAAACCACTATACCAAAAAGAATTTGTGTAGTAAATTTTAAATTAATCTTAGAATATGAATGAATAATATTTCTCCTGCTTACCTACTCTTATAAATTAATTGGTATAAAATAAAAAAATTTAATCCACGCCAAAGTTGGGTAAAAGTTTTCCGTTCCATCAGGTGGATTCAGTATCCTAGAGGGCTAATAATTGATTTTGAAATTATTGCTGGAAAAAAAAATCTCCCTTTCCCTTTATTTCTATCTCCGTTTTCTTTCTCCGGCTGTGGTTCTGAATCCACTTTAAACTGTAGATCCCGATCTATTTAGCCCTCGTGTTCTTGAGATGACCGTAGAGCGACAAACCAAACCAAACTAATAAGTTCGTTAAAATTGAATTTAAGAACTGGAATCAGCCATAAAATTTAAATATTAAATCCACCACAGCGGTTACTTTTAGAAGTGTTAAGGAAATAAATCTGGTATAAAATATTTTTGACAAAAAACAAAAAAAAACTTTTATATACTTTTCAGATGCCATGTGGCCATTTTAGATAATGCTTGTTACTCATCTTTGCACATCCAGAATCCAAATGCGTGTTAATAATGTGTCCAAACAGTGAAGATCAATTTTCAATTTAAAATTACCGGAGCTTTATGGAATTTCAATTTATTTTTCTTGTTTAGATTGCTGACACTGTCCTTGACATCTGTGGGAAATTTGACGTCAAAATATTCATTGATGTTTGAATTACGCTTGGCTTTGTGATACGCTAAAACTGATTCCGGTACTATGCGTTAATTCCAATAACAAATTAACCGTCGAGTTAATGCTTCCAGCAATTTATGGATGATGATTGATTGATTTTGACACAAAAATAATCGCTTAGAAAGAATATGAATGGGAAACAAAATCTTCCCCAAAATCACAGTGATATGAGAAATGATTTTTTTTTTAATTCTTCCCCCACTTGAAATATTAGTTTGGTGATAATAAATGTGATAATAATTTAGAAATAGTTAGAATGTAAAAATTTAATAGAAATGGTTTTTAAATTTCTTATTATCAGATGTATAATTAAAAATATAAGAGGAACAAATGAGTACAAATACTTGCAAAAATCATGATTTATTCTTTTCTTTAAAAGAATGAAAAAAAATGCATTATACACCACAGTTTGACCATGGAATGTTGACACTAACAGTGTCTGGTGATGAAGGTACTTTTAGGATTGAACAACATGTAGAAGTAACTGTTCTGTATTTGTGTGTCCAACGAGGGAATACTCGAAAAATTCCTCTTGGCAGACTGCGAGACATTTTACATACATGTCACAACACCGCGTCTTCTCCTTTCGGAAGCGGCCTGATGACCGAGTGGCTAGCGCTCTGACGCTCGGTACCACAGGTGTGGGTTCGAGTCCCGGCGGTGCCATGACTGTTAGTAGTGGTTCGAAATCCACTGTAGGTTCCGGTTGTTTAGCCGTCTTGTGCACAAAAAATTACTGTAGAGTGACAAACCAAATCAAAATCTCATTTCTGAAAATAGTAATGAATGCCTCCAGCGGATTGAAACCTATGCCCTGCTGTTCATCACCTGCACGTTGCCGCAGAATCCAAATCGGGATTTTGTGGTAATGTGCAATTTTGTTACAAAAAAAAGCGAGCGATGGCTCGTTTTAGAATTAAACGTTAATAGAAATCAGTCCTCAAAAATATTAAACATTAATGTCATTTGTGTTTAGTAGCTTAGTATTTGGGCTTAAAAAGTTAATATTCCTTGTAAAAATAATGATTTTAATTAATTAATTTGCATTTTTGATTAATTTAATTCCTTCTATTATCTCACACTCTCCCAATAACATATATACCTTTGTTTAAATCTTCAATCGTTAATAAAATACATTTTATTCATTCACTAAAGTTCCAATAAATTGTTTTTGAACTTGTAGTGGATGACACTGGATGTTAATACAGTTTATTCAAATATTAATTAATTTTAAATTAATAATAATTAATTTAATTAATTAATTTAATTTTATATGGGAGAAATATTCATATATTCCGCTGCTCTTGCTTCTCATTTGCTCATCAATAATTAATTAATAATGAATTAATAATTAGTTAATACTCTCTTTTTCTCGTAACTAATTATTAATTAATGATTATTAATTATTTTATTCATTCAATTATTAATTTTTTTTATTTATTTAATTATTAATTATTAATTATTTTTATTTTATTATCAAATATTTTTATTATTCATTTAATATATATTGTCCCATTTTTAAAATAACGTAACTACAAATTGGCAATAATATAAAAAATCGTCTGATTTTAATTTATTCATTTAATTATTAATTATTTTAATTTTATTATTCATTTAATATATATTGTTCAATTTTTAAAAATAACGTAACTACAAATTGGCAATAATATAAAAAAAATCGTCTGATTTTAATTTAGCTTATTTTTTATGGATATTATTATTCTTAATTTTTTACGTTAGAAATTTAAAACGATCGTGTTTGAGTATTCTTGTTAATGTATTTTATATTTTTAAATTTTAAATGATCAAAAATTTTTAATTAAATTTGAAATATAGCCTAATATATTTGCCTTTATTATTTTTATCGTATGTATTTGCTTTTATTATTTTGCTGTAATTCGAGATTGCTGTGCTTTTTTTTTTTCAATTCCTTCTATTAGCTCACACTCTCTATATATATATCTTGTTCAAATTTTGAATCCTTAATAAAATTCTTCTTAATCATCCGCTCAAGTTCAAATAAATTTTTTGAACTTGTAGTGATGACACTGGATGTTAATGCAGTTTTTTTCAAATATTAATTCATTCATTAAATTTAATTAATTAACTATATTTTTTTTTTAGATTTAAGTTGCATATATCTACCAATAGCCAGAATCTGGCGCCAGATAAACTTAAAAATTGAATGAAAATTATTAATAAAGAACTTTTTGCAATATAGTGAAAAAAAAAAAAGGAAATGACTTTACAAAATTTGTTTTTTATATTACTTGCTAATAAATTATTTCTTACATAATCCAATTTGATTATGGCCTTGCTTTTGTAGCTTAGTATTTGTGCTTAAAAGTTAATATTCCTTGTAAAACTAATAGTTTTAATTTGCCTTTTATGATTAATTTACAAATTATTTCTTACATAATCCAATTTGATAATGGCGGTTTTTTTTGTAGCTTAGTATTTGTGCTTAAAATTAATATTCCTTGTAAAACTAATGATTTTAATTAATTAATTTGCATATTTTTGATTAATTTATAAATTATTTCTTACATAATCAATTTGATAATGGTGTTGGTTTTTTTTTTTTTGTTTTCCAGAAATTTCTTATTTCTTTTATTCCACACGAATTAACTATAAAATGTGATTCGTCAATTCACTTGATATCTTGGATATTTCTAGATGACTGCCTTATTTAGACATATTCTGATAATATCTTTACCGAATGGGATTTATTGATTGCGTCTTTCAATTCGAAATTATGCAATCGTCGGAATTAAGTTGACCAGGAAATTGATTTCGGTTATAACAACAGATCAATTATTGTAGTAATATGTTTCGTGGATACACCTTGGCCGCACAGATGCAATATTTTTCCATATTAGCTGTAAATAAATAACGATTTCTGTAAGTAAACGATTCACATCCAAAGCTATTCACGAAACTGCAATGAACGTGCTGAAAAATTCGTGACACCAAGTTAAATTATAGAATCAAACAAATTTAACAAAACATGTTTTTCTTAGAGAATTGGATTATAGTTCACGATCTTTATTAAACTAGAAAGATCGTGATCCCATGTTTTGATTCTTCATGTCTTTTTGCAGATTCAGTTTGCAAGACTAGACTGCAATTTGGTAAATTTCATTTGAGAAAATACCAGGTAAAAGTAAGTAGCTAAGGTATGTTTTTATATATTTTTAGTATGAACTTATTCATAATATGATGTATGAGCTGATGTATTTTGTTATAGCCTTGGATATTGTATTACTGCTTTGTATTTTTATATCTTGTTCTGTATTTGTATTATTTTTATGTATATTTTATGTATATTTTTAATTTATTTATTTAGTTTAATTTTTTTTTTTTTGGGGGAGGGGGCGCTTCATGGAACGGACACCTAATTGCACTGATTGCTTCTGCTTTTCGATCTTCTACTTTAATTGTCCTCCAGCAAGAGATGTTTTCTTAAATTCTTTTTAATTTTCTTTAATATTTTTTACTCTTAAATTGAAGCAACTTCAATTGTTCAGATTTCTCTAACTAACTTTAAGATGTGGAGGTTTCATGGTACCACATTGGTACTCGGTAATCGGTACACCCTTCCCCTTGAGCGCTGAAACTCAGGTCGCAGGATCGAATCTTCGCTTGGCTTTCTCCTCCTCATTTTCAATTCCTTCTATTAGCTCACACTCTCCCTATATATCTTGTTCACATTTTAAATCGTTCATGAAATACTTTCTATTCATCCACTGAAGTTCAAATACACTTTTTTAAAATTGTAGTGGATGACACGTGATGTTAGTACAGTTTTTCAAATATTAAGTCACTAATTAAATTTAGTTTTTTTTTAGATTAAAGTTGCATGCATCTACCCATAAATGGCGCCAGATAAACTTAAAGAAATGAATGAATATTATTTTAATGGATTTTCTGCAATAGAGTGAACAAAAAAAGTAGGAATTGACTTACAAATTTTTTTTATATTATTTGTTTAATTTACACCTTTTCGCAATTACTCCTTTCAACAATAGATGGCATCACGATACCTTGATATTTGATAGATTTATATTGTTATACCCAGATAATGTTTCTCTTCAAATTGTAGTGTCAATGTGTGCATATCTTTTAGTTTCCCCAGGTCTCCTGCCCGACGCAAGAGCCCCATGAGCGGTTGGCCCCCTTCTGCCAAGACTTTGAACAATGGTGCGTATAGAACATTATTAACACTGAATCTTTAAAAATGAAAGAAAAAAAAAAAAAAGGGCGTCCTTCTTCCCCAGCTGCCGTGGCGAGTTATGAACTGTAAGGACTATCACCATATTATTTTATTATTAAATATTAATTTAGAATTGCGGCAATTTGTATAAGTTATATTTATATTAATGTATTATCCGAATTTCACAGTTACTTAGATAAGGTTAATTGCAAGACTTATTACGAGCTTAAATTTGTAAAATAATAATAAATTCACTTTTGTTTACATTTAAAATTATGAATTTGTTTGTGAATTTATTTCATGTGAGTGTGTTTCCTTTTCTAATTATATAAGTCTCTGAAGGCATGCGAACTTGTTGGTTTAAAAAATGTGGTATGGGCTATTGCGGTTATACATAAGGGTTATTGTGTGTGTTAAGTAAACGGTGTAGTTAGTTGTTTCCAGAATCAAGTTTTGTTAAAATTTAGGTTTATGACAACACCACATAAAAATTGGTGCCGTGTCCCTACCTTCAGAAATTATTGGCTTTTATTTGGAGAGAAACACATTCTTGTGATATATATGTTTTAATATGTGCATAAATTTGCAATTTAGGTATTCAACTAAATTCCTGTTTATTTTCGTGACAATAAGTATTTACCTTCATTTTCGTATGTGTTGTTGTATATATAGATTTGCTTTTCAAATGATAAGTTTTTTTAAATATGATTGATTTATTTTTATAAATTTGTAAATATTTAAAATTATGGGTATTTTCTTAACTATTGCACTTTGTATATATTCTTTAAAAAACTAATTGCTTGATGCAAATTTTATATTGAAAGGGAATAAAAATTATTATTATTAATCTTATAACATGTTTTTTTTTTTGTGCTTATTAACCGATAGATATTATTTTTTATCTATTGGACTTTCCTTTTTCTTTGAATGTGTTATTATATGTGCATTTTTTTTATCAGTTGTATCTCTCTAATTTTTATATACATACTTAATATTTTTCTATGTATTTACTTTTATAAATGTCTTTGAAAATTGAAATTTTTTTTTTTTGAATATAATAATTTGTGATGTGTTCATTTTCATAGACATTTCTCTCTATATATATATTTGATATAATTTTATGGTGCGTTTGTTTAATATATTTTGTTTTGCCCCGTTTTAACGGGAAATGAAACTGCTAACACGTATGCATCGCGATATCTTTCTGCATTTTTTTCTGGGGGGTGGGGCTATTGTTA
Source organism: Caerostris extrusa (assembly GCA_021605095.1). Lineage (NCBI taxonomy): Eukaryota > Metazoa > Arthropoda > Arachnida > Araneae > Araneidae > Caerostris > Caerostris extrusa. The sequence goes on along the minus strand of BPLR01021709.1, from coordinate 29,145 downwards.
TTGTCAGTTCCCAACTGGGTAAATTGAGAACTGGGTAAGTAGAGGAAGCCCCCATAGATAACGATCTCCTCCAGGAAGAGGACACAGAATGAGATGTCGTTTGAGTTAAGTTTATGGTGTTATTACTTCATTGTAGGTTTGCCTCTGGCGTTAGAGAATTGACCAACGTCTGCGCATTGCCCTTCCCTACGAATTCTGTTAGTTTTTATTACTTTATGATTTCAAAAATGCACTCCTTTAATGGGTTTCCTTCGGGGATAACTCGTTCCTTTCAAATGGGTCTGTGTGTGGTCAAGTTCGGTAGCTATTTTGGGGTTTTGCTTTGTACGAGGCAATTGGTGCGTTTGCATATCGCTTGGTTGGAATCGGTTCGCACAGGGCAATTGGCACTCCCAATTTGTAAACAGTTCTCTTTCTTAGCGTCTTTTGGAGTAAATGGGTTCAAACTGTTTTGATGAGTTGTTTATTGTCCTGTCAGAAGTGTTATGTTCTTTAAATATGTTTATTTTTTTTCCCCGGCTTCCTAACTTTTATGACTTAGTTTCCTTTTCAAATTCTTGCATTAGTTTTTTTAATGATCGGCCGCATTTCTTATTTCAAATTTTATTTCTTAGGGCCAATTGGTATATCGATTCAGTTATAGAGTTGCGGTTAACAGCTAGTCTGATTTCCAGTCAATTTGTTGCTTGATTATAGTGTTACAAACGTTTATTTTTTTTTTTTTATGTTCATGATAACTTTTGTACCCTAATTTTACAAGTTCACTAAAAATTTGTTGTGCCTAGTATAGTAAGGAATTTTGCACCTATCAAGGGAAGGGAAATTGTTTTGCTCCCCTTGAATTTACAAGATTGCTTTATAGGAATTATAGAGGTATTGTGTTTTGGTTTTGCTCAGGTTCAGTGTTATGAATTTTTTGGTACTTGAGAATAGGGAGGTTAGTTCTATTTATATTTGATTGTAGAGTTTTGATATGTTAGGCTTCTTTTTGATTTCGTAGTGCAAAATCTCCGTTTGACTATGCAATATTTTGTCAGCGTGGTTTTCCTACATTTTAGAGTGACTTGTAAGGTTGTTAGTTAATATATATAAAGAGAGCAATTGCGTTGGTATTAAAAAACAAAGATCCCAGTATCAAAAGGCAATAAAACATCCTCATAGAGAAAAAAATTCAGTTGTCTCAACTGAATTTTTTTTCTCTATGAGGATGTTTTATTGCCTTTTTTTGAAACTGGGATCTTTTTAATTTTTCGTGACATATATTAAAATTGGTTCTCAGGTACAGTTGTTTTTGTTTAAGGGAAAATTGACTGCCAGTATGTAATTTTTTTCTTCGTATATAAAACGCATTTTTGCAGTTTCATAGTACCTATGTGTATTTGATGTCTATATAAATATAATAAGAAAATTCAATGTGTTTGTACTTATGATTTCCTCCCTGAGAAATTTATTGGAAAAAAAAACATTCTATGAAATTTTTTTTTATCCCGGGCGGTTGGATATTTGTCGTGTCAATATGTGCATTATCTTTTAGTAAATTTTTTTATGATAAAATTCTATATAATTATTGCATATGTTTGCTATATTCTGAGTACGTCCCCCTTGGAAGGTTGATGTTTGTTGATCTCTGCGCCTGACCGGATGAGTATTCGATTTGTGCAACGGAATGCCCCGTTTCCGGTGATTGCAGGTCATTTATCACAGCTGGGGGTGAAGGGGAGACCTCTGGAAAGTATTTTACAAAACTTCGGGCCAGATGGTCAATAACAATCATTTAACAAGAATTTTAAAACTCTCGTTATCTCTCCTTTGGAGATTTATGGACGGGGGGGGCGTCTGCCCAACGGATATAGACTCTAATACGGTGTCGGCAATCGCCCCCTGAAAATCAGCTGTAAAATGGAGGTGATGGACAAAAGCATTCGATAGAGTCTGGATTGACGGATTGTTATATAAGCTTATTATACACATCTTTCCTCCTCACTTGATTAAACTTATCCGCTCATATCTTTCTCATAGAACTTTTTCTGTTAAAGTAAACAAAACTCTCTCTACTTTTAAATATATTATGGCTGGTACTCCACAAGGTAGTAAACTTTCACCTCTTCTTTTCTCTATTTTTATTGCTGATATCCCAACTAATCCGAAACTCTTAACTGCTATCTACGCTGATGATACTGCAATCCTTTGCAAAAAAACCCACTAATTTCTTAGCTATAACCCTCACAAATCACCTTAAAATTCTCAATAACTGGTTCATTAAATGGAAAATTTCTTTAAACGTAGATAAAACGGAAGCTGTTTAAATCTCTATTGGAAATAAACGTAAAAAATCTGTGATTAAGATCAATAATACTATTATCCCTTGGAATAGTCAAACTAAATATTTAGGAGTTATACTGGATCAGCATTTAACTTGGGAACAACATTTTCTGTACACCAAAACTAACTTTCGTATTGCCTTCAGAAAACTCTACCAACTTATAAATAGAAATTCTACCATGACCAGAGATAACAAAATTCTTCTTTATACGGCTATGTTTCGCCCAATTCTTACATACGCTTGCCCGGCCTGGTCCTATGCAGCTAAATCCAATTTAAAAACACTTGAAACGTTACAAAATATCACTATCCGCCAAATTACCTCTGCTAAATGGTTCATGCGAAATGCAGATATCTATAAAGCTATTAACATTCCTTCATTAAAAGATTTTCTTAAATACATTTCTGCTAAAATTTTTGACACGCTTGTTAATCATGAAAATACTGCAATTCAGGAGATTGACTCTTACGCTCCCAATAATGATTTAAGACGTCCGCGCAAAATTTTAGTTTATTTTCTATTTTTATTTTTATTTGTTTATGATTGTCAATTAAATTTTTATTATTATATTTATAAATATATTCTGGGCAATTTTCATTGTTTCAACTGTATTTACCCTGTACTATCGGAGATGGAGTCCCCAAGGGCTAAATAGCTCCAAAAGAATTCTTCAATCAAAAATCGCAAAGGGGGCGAAGGAGAGAGCAAGATGTAGAAGGACTGAAGACAGGAGATGACGAAGGAAGGGAGCTGCCCCATCCCTCGTAATGACGTGTTGAAGGGCCCAGGAGAGAAAAGATGACCCAATTGGTCTCCGAATGGAAAGACCAAATCTAAATGTTTATCTCCAAGTTCTCAATCAACTCATTTCCTTAAATATGGAACCTGAAACAGCTATCATCACCACCACCCAGCAAGCTTCAACAAGACCATCCATCTGTTAACTTTCTTCAACAAGTCATCCCATTTGTTAACTTTCTTCAACAAGTCATCCCATCTGTTAACTTTCTTCAACAAGTCATCCCATCTGTTAACTTTCTTCAACAAGTCATCCCATCTGTTAACTTTCTTCAACAAGTCATCCTACAGCAAGACATCATCTTCACTTCACTTTCTTCTTTAAAGAACTCTATCCTCAAAGAAATTTTATGTACAAAGAACTTCATTTGCAAAGAACTTTAAAAACAAAAAAAAAAAACTTTCTATGCTAAGGAAATTTCTTAAAAAAAGAAAAAAGAAATTTCCTACTACTCAAAATTATGCTGCACTTTTATAATTTGCCTCTCCAGTAAATTTTTAATTTTTTATATTTTATATTTTAATCTTTAATTATTTAAATCTAAATTCCTAACTGCAAATATTTTTAATCCTTTTTAATTCTTAAATCCTTTAATTCTCTTTTTAATTACAATATTTCTTAATTCTCTTTCCTAAAATTATTTATTTTATTTTAATTATTTAATTAAATTTTTTTTTTTATTTTATTTTAATTTATTGCATTAGCTAGATAAATATTGCAGATATTAGCAAATTCACTCACTAGATTTCGGCACAAGCTTTGAATTAAAAAATAGTTAAAAATGATAATTAAAAACTCAGCTTAATTATTAATTATTCATTTTTAATTATTTTTTTTTTTAAATTCTTAAATGTTTCATCTTAATAGCATTTTTGAATTCTACTCCCTATAATTATTTAAATTATTTATTAATTTTAAATAGTTAAATTCTCATTTCAACTATTTAAATTTAATACTCACTTAAGCCACACTCCATCACCTCAAATTCACTCACTAGATAGCAGCATAAGATATATTCAATGTTTTTATTTTTACCGCAACTCCGTAATTCTACCAGAACTTCTATGTATATAAAAAAACATTATGCTTCTGAAATTTTCATATCTAGGTAACCAAGAATATAAAATCACCTGCGAGTGATTCCTACTGTTAACACCTATGCTTGGATGAATTTATATATTTTGTAATTCCCCTTCTGTAATTTTCCTTTTGTTTTTAACTAAATCCGCGTCCTCGCCGATATCCCGACGTCAAGTCACGTAAGTAATCCCCCCTCCATCAAATATTATTATTACACCTTTTAAATTAATTATTAAACCTTTTAAAACTAATCTGGATCCCGCTAGTATCACTTACAACTATGCCCAAAAAGTAAGATCAATTATTTTTTTTTTTTTTCAAAAACTCTTTATTTATTCTTCCACATTTATTTCATCGCCTTCAAAGTAATCCCCTCCGGACACAATGCACTCATGCCGACTTTTTTTCCAATTATCAATACGTGCTAAAAAGTCATCGGCAGGGATGGCCTTCAGAGCGCGCGTTGAATCTCTTCAATCGACTCAAAAGGTGTCCACGGAGTGGTCTTTTGAGTTTATGGAATAGTCAGAAGTCGCACTGCAGGCGGTTGTGGAGCGATATGGGTTTCATTTTTGGCGAAAACGTCACGAAGAATAAATGCAGTGTGAGCTGGAGCATTCAGTGTTTTCGGTACCAATCGAAAGTTGACGCGTTTGAGGCCCAAAATGGAATGGACCGATCCTTTTGAAATTCCAGCATCCTCAGCAAGGTCTCTAATTGTAAATCGAAGGCTTGCAAGCACCCAATCTTTATTTTTTTTGGCGTGAGCTTCGTCGGTTGAGGTTGAGGGTCGACCAGAGGGTTCTCTGCCTTCTTTGAACTGCTTATACCACTTGTAAACATTTCTTTCCCATGTAGGAATGCTCACCGAATGCCTTCTGCAGCATTCTATACTTTTCCGCAAACAAAATTGAATTTAAGTTCTTTGCTCTATGAATTCAGACACTTGAAAAATAGCCGGAATCCGTTTTAACGTCTTACAAAACCAAGCGTAAAGGCTCGTGCTCACCAAGGCGAGAAGATGCAAGCGAAAAAATTTGGCCAATCACTAGCCTCACCGCGGTCGCCTGAAACCGGTTTGCAGTCCGCCGCTTGGAGTTGCCCAACTTTCAACTCGAAGCGGTTTTTCACTAGGCGTAATGCTATTTCTTACGTTTCGCTGTGAAGGGGTCGAAAAAATTTTGTCGCTTGCCTCTTGAATCTTCACGTCTCTCCTCGGTGGGAACGAGCCTTAACTCAAACACTAATGAATATTTTGACGTGAAATTTAACACATATGTCAAGGACAGTGGCAACAAGCTAAAAAAAAAAAAAATAAGCCCCGGGAATTTTAAATTGAAAATGGGTCTTAGTTTTTGGGCACAGTAGTAATGCACCGTAGTAGTTTACAAGGTTCTTCAATACTCATAGAATAAAAAGGGGAAAGGTATAGTATCAGACATCACCCCTCATCGTCGGCGCCGACGCCAACTGACGTTGCTCAGTCTGAAAGGGGAAATTCGATTTCAACTTGGTATAAACAAAGTGAGAAGCAGGAAGTGGGGGCGGGGGCAAGAAGATGGAGGGAGTAGCTATGGAAATCAGCGAAGATTTATTACTGCGAGATGAAAATCAAATTGAGGAAAAGAATTAGTCATTAGCTGTAGAACGGAGCCGATGAAAGGAATTGGATATAGGTCAACTTTCGGAAGTTGGTATTTTTAGGGAACAGTATAATAATTGTGAAAGATTACGATTACCTTTTAAAGATGCAGAAAAAGGAGACGAATTGGTATTTTATAATACACCATCTGATTTATCATAAGAAATCAAGTCATTTCGCATCATGGATTAATGCAGATTCTTTACTCAGATCGAGGTTCTAATTTTCTTTCTGCAGCAATGAATGAAGTATACGAAAAATTGGGTGTATACAAACAACAAACGTTGGCTTATAACCCTTAGGGAAATGGTCTGGCGGAACGTCTAAACAGGACTTTAACTGATACCCCTAGCTATCTCCTTTCGGAAAAACAAGAATATTGGTGTCAACACGTTCTTTTACTTTAAGGGCCTTTGGAATTACACATCACCATTCAATTCAGAAAAAGCTGGCTTTTCTCGCTTATTGACGAGATCTGCAAATGCCTTCATCATCATAATCATCAATAGCACGACAGCCCAGAGAGTGACAAAGCTTTTCCTTGAACAGATTTCCATGCATTCCTCTGAGTGATAAGGTTCCTCCAATTCTTAACCCTTAGTACAGCAAAAATCCTTCTCAACTTCGTCTACCCATCGCAATTTGGGTTGTACTTTTCCTCTCTGTCCCTGTGGCTTTGTCAAAACGAGCTTTTCTACAGAGTTTAAATCATTCATTCTAAATACATGAGCAGCCCAGTTTAGTCTATTGATCTTAATAAATTTTATAATATCCGGCTCTTTATAGCATTTATATATTTCTGCGTTGCGCCGTCTTCTCCAACAATCATCTTCCTTCCTCCAAGAATAGCCCTTCAACTCTTCCGCCCAAATAGACCCAAATGGGCCTCATCATATCTTGCAAAAGTCCAAGTATCAGAGCCATAGACCACAATAGGTTTAATAAGGGTTTTATATAAAAAGAATTTAGTTTTTCTGCTTATGAAATGTGCAAATGCCTTACGATCTTATATTTCGTGATCAGATTCGGATGTACTCCTTCTTTCGCAACTCAACTGGCTAATAGACTTCAGTCTTCTTTCGTCCTAGTAATGCAATATCTAGAAAAATCAGCTGAGGAAGTTAGTAAATACTAAATTGCGTTACCTTAAATCAAAAACAAATTGCTGTAGAGGATCTAGTATACAAGGGATGGGCAAACTTTTCCGGTCGCGGGCCAAAAATCGAAAAAAAAAAAAAAAAAAAGTTTGGCGGGGAAAGATAAATTTTTCTAAAATTTTAGAAACAATATACAAGTATTATAATTTAAATATGTGTTTTTTTTTCTTTCTAATGCAGCTGGCAATTGACCGGGGATCTTTTATGCTATAAGGGCTGCACGACGTTACTCACTTTGCACTACCCAGGGGGCGCGTATAATTTGAAGATAAGCCACGGACGCAGAGTAACAATGCCCCCGCAACGCTCTACGATCCTATTAGGACCGGGACTTAGGTTTAAAGTAGATTCCGAACCACTACAAACACCTATGGCACCGCCGGGATTCAAACCCGATACCTGTGGTACCGAGCGCCAGAGCGCTAGCCACTCGGCCATCAGGCCTCCCTAATTTAAATATGTTAATGAAATGAATGAAATTACGATGAGACACGGCGGTTTATCCTTTACAACTGTAGAAAAATATTTCAGATTCCTTCAACATTAAATGCACGGCCCTCTGAATCAACTTTTTTTTAGTAGACATTTTGGGGTAGAAATATTTTTGCGAATAACCCAAACAAGCACTAGCTACGCTATACTTTTAATAACTTCCCCACAACTCACAATGATGCCATATGTCCGCAATTGTTCCATACGCAGTCAATAATAATAGAACTCACGCCAAAAGAAAAAGCCGCTGGCTGGAGCTTAAAATGCGCAGTCTGCCACATGTGAGGTCTAATTCACCTATATTGGATTGCCATATGTCTGCTCCCCGAGAAAGAGGTAACGCTTGTTGTGCCAGTCTATAGTTATAACTAACAAAGAACTTCTGCTTTTAACAACTTTACTGATTGAAAGCTGTCTGTGCTGGCTATTTCCGTGGATTTATGTTTTGTAGAACAAAAATAAAGAACGTAAAAAGATCATCAGTCCTTTGAAAAAAAGGAAGAAAAAAATAATATTTAATAAAAGTAGAAAAGGAGATGGATATGTAATATATAAATATAAATTTCTTTTAATTTGCTTCGTACCGGCAAATTAAAATTCTATCCGCGGGCCGAATAGAACCTTCCGGAGTGCCGGAGTGGGCCCACGGGTCGTAGTTTGCCCATCCCTGTAGTATACTTACACGAAAAATAAGAATTCACATCTCAAAGAAGTTGGCTAAATTAAATGATAGTCCTTCTAGAATCATAAAACAGTTTTCACCCTTGATGTTCGAAATACAATACGTTAATGAACCGGTAAATAAACAAACAGTTCATGTAAACAGATTAATTAAAGTCGTAGAGGGGAAGATTTTCCCCGTAAGTGTAGGCCAGGCAGGGGCCAACCTCGTCCGCCGGAAGTTTCTATCCGGCCCGCGAATAGAATTTTAATTTGCCGGTTCGAGGCAAATGAAATGAAATATATATTTATGTTTTATATATATATCTCCTTTTCTACTTTGATTAAATATTATTTTTCAAGATTTCAGTGCCATTAAAACAGAATTGGATATTTTTACCATGCATTTCAACGTAAATTGTGAAGCAGTGAGTTCAGATTTTTAGATTGAATTAATTGAGTTGCAATCTAACAATCATCTCAAGCAGTTGTTTCTAAATATGCCAAAATTAGGTTATAAATCCTTATCAAAAGCAAGTTTCCCAAATTTAATATCTCACGCTCAGAAAATCAGTGCTATGCTTGCTTCATCTTATATATGTGAACAAGTGTTTTCAACTAGGAACCTTAGAAAAAATTATTTCAGAAGTAGACTGACAGATGAGCATTTAGCCACGTTCCTTAGAATCGGTACATCTCACTTCGAACCTCAATATGAGGAACTTTTAAAAACGAAATCGCAATTTCATTCATCTCATTAACATATTCAAATTGTAATACTTGTATGTAGTTCTTAAAATTTTAGAAAATGTATCTTGGCCCGCCAAAACCTTGTTTTTTTTTTTTTCGAATTTTGGCCCGCGACCGAAAAAGTTTGCCCATCCCTGGTTTAGGCGGACAATCAGTAGATTTTCCAAAAAAGGGGAGAAGACAGATGACACTCGCGATAAGTTGATAATGAAGTGCTAAATCAGTTCCCTCCTTTTGGAAGACTGTGCCAGAATTGGGGGTGTCAGGGAAGGGGAATTTGTAAGGAAAAGCCGCAGTCGTGGGGTACTCGAGTCACCCCTAAGGCAGTAAATAACCCCAAAGTATCTCCCCCAAACTCTTTCGGCAACGGGCGTGCTTGTTACGGAGTTCCTATGTGATTTTAAGAACCCCGAAAACCTCCACATCTTAAAGTAGTTAAAAAATTTGCACAAAAAGAAAGTTGCTTAAATTGAAGAGTAGTAATAAAAAAGAAAAATAAAGAATTTAAGAAAAACATCTCTTGCTTGAGAACAATTAAAGCAAGAGACCGAAAAAGCTAAAGCTATAGGTACAATTAAGAGTCCTTTGACGATGCCCCCCAAAAAAAAAAATAAATAAATAAAATAATTAAAAGTCAACATAAAGTAAAAACAAGCTATAGAATAAATTAAAACTACTAACAATTAAAAAGTTAAAGACCAGAAAGCTATTATTTAGATTAAGGTGCATCGTAGCAATGAATTCAAATTTAAAAGCCAAAAATTGCAGCTCGGATTCGCTTGAATTGATTAACGTAGGAAGACTCAAGCCACAGAGCTAGAATCCATTGCCGAGGAATAAATTCCCCGACGTTTCCTCAATGCCGGTAAAGACTCCCAAACTCTTCTACCCGCGCAAGTAGCCGTATCTCATAGATGTCATTTGAGACCACGGAATGCTATGGGTTTTGTGAATTTTCTTTTCTCAAAAGATGCGATTCCATGTACAATTTGGGTCCGTTTTCTCTTTTTTGCAACTGGGTGTTATTATAGTGATTCAACACTTTTATTTAAATATTAAAAAAAAAAAATGTTTTTAATTTTATTCCGATCAGCCTTGAATAAAGAATTTGTAATTCTTATTTTTGTAATTGTTGTACAAAATAGTACTCTCAAATAGTACAAAAATAGGTTTCAAATAGTACAAAATAGGTCAAGGATGGGCAAACTTTTTCGGTCGCGGGTCAAAAATCGGAAAAAAAAAAAATTTGTCAGGCCTACATTTTTCTAAATTTTTGAAAACAATATACAAGTATTACAATTTAAATATGATAATGAGATGAATGAAATTGCAATTTCATTTTTAAAAGTTCTTTATATTGAGGTTCGAAGTGAGATGGACTGATTCTAAGGAACGAGGCTAAATGCTCGTCTGTCAGTCTTCTACTGAAATAATTCTTTCTAAAGTTCATAGTTGAAAACACCTGTTCACATATATAGGATGCAGCAAACATAGCACTGATTTTCTGAGCGTGAGATATTAAATTTGGGATACTTACTTTCGATAATGATTTGAAAATTTCTAACTTTGGCATATTTAGAAACAATTGCTTGAGATGATTGTTAGGTTGCAACTCTATTAATTCAACCTGCAAATCTGACCTCCTGCTTCACAATTTACGTTGGAAGGCATGGTAAAAATATCCAATCCTGTTTGAATGGCACTGAAATCTTGAATTCTGCGTTCGAGCTCAAAAATGCAAAACACTTCACTGATTGAAAGCTGTCTGTGCTTGCGATTTCCATCGCCCTACGCTCATCTTCTGCACACGAGGACTAAACAGACCTGGACCTACAGTTGAAAGTGGATTCCGAACCACTCACAAACATTCATGCCACCGCCGGGATTCGAACCTGAAAAGCCTGTGGTACCAAAGGCTAGTCAATAGAACAGGGATGGGCAAATCGAAAAGAAAAAATAAAAGTTTGGCGGGCCAAGATAAATTTGCGTTATTGGAATTCTTATGTTCGCTAATCTGCAGTTATAACTAACTAAGAACTTCCGCTTTTAACACTTCACCGATTGACAGCTGTTTGCGCTTGCTATTTCCGTCGATTTATGTTTTGTAGAACAAAAATAGAGAACGCAAAAGATCACGAATCCTTTGAAACAAAGGAAGGAAAAAAAAAAAATATTTAATCAAAGTAGAAAATGAGATGGATATATAAATATATAATTCTTTTAATATGCCTCTGACCGGTAAATTAAAATTCTATCCGCGGGCCAGATAGAACTTTCCGGCGGGTTGGCCCGAGGGCCTTGGTTTGTCCGTCCCTGGTGTAGAGTGAGCCGCAGTTTAACAAGACAGCTAAGACTTACTTATCAATGCTCGAGTATTTATTGATGGGATGTCTTTGCCGAACGGAAACAGATTACTTTGGCTGCGAATATGTGGATAAACATGTGTTTTGGAGAAAATGTACAAAAAGGAGTTGCCACCTCTTCGTCCTGATTAAGTGTCGACAATCATCCTCATTAATGAAAAGGTCTATATAAGCCCAGGGGCGGGTTTTATGAGAAAATCAAAATTTTATTTTATACTGGTATGCTTCGACCAATTCTCACTAGCTTGCCGGCCGGGTCCTATGCAGCTAAATCTAACTTAAAAATGCTTGAAACTCTACAAAATATCACTCTCCGCCAAATGAGCTCTGCAAAAGGGTTCATGCGCAATTCTGATATCTATAAAGCTATTAAAATTCCTTCCTTAAAAGATTTTCTTAAACACTTCTCTGTTCAATTTTTGACACGCTTATGAAATGAAAATACCGCAATCCAGGAGACGGACTCTTACTTTCCCAATTATGATTTAAACATCCGCGCAAAATTTTAGTTTAATTTCTAATTAAATTTTTTTTTTTTTTTTAATATTTATTTTTTCTTTTTACTTGCTTGCGATTTTAAGTTACTTTTGTTTTATTTGTAAATATTTTTCTGGCGATTTCATTGTTTTAACTGTATTTACCCTGTCACCAGGGGCTAAATTAGCTCCAAAAAGAATCAACGTCAAACAAACTAATTTGTAGTAACCGATGGTAGGGTATTTTCGGGGTTCCTTGCAAGAAGCTTGCGTAGGAAGCACCCTCTAAATAGCTCCAAAAGCATACATCAAGCAGTTATGAGAAAATCTAGTGAACAATGAGTGAAGGGTGGGGGTCTGAAAAGACATATAAAAAGATATTGGAGATATCAAGGATCAGCAGGAAAAAGAGAGAGACATTAAGAGATGTTCTTCGGAGCTGGCTAGAAGAAGAAAAAATCTCTGCAAATCCAAACGGGGAAGACAGAACAAGCCCTTAAGGCGCTTGCCCACCAAGGAGAGAAGATTTAAGCGACAAGATTTGACCAATCACTAGCCTCACCACGTTCGCCTGAAACCGGTTTGAAATCCACCGCTTTGAGTCGACCCAATTTCAGCTTGAAGCGGAACTTCACTAGGCGTAATGCTATTTCCGACGTTTCACTGTGAAAGGGTCTCGAAAACATTTTCTAGCCTGCCGCATGTCGTGTCATCGCCTCGCCTCGGTGGGAAGAAGCCTTTATTGTTGTTCGTACAGCTATCCAAAGATATTAAATTTCACTGCTATGACGGAATAGTGGATCTCTACACACAGGAGATGTTTGCTAAAAAAAAAAACAAGAAATATAAAAAAAAAAAAAAAATTAAAGTCAATTCCTACTTTTTTTTTTCAATTCCTTCTATCAGCTCACACTCTCCCCATATATATGTTGTTCAAATTTTCAGTCCTTCATAAAATACTTTTTATTCATCCACTCAACTTCAAATACATTTTTTTCAACTTGTAGTGGGTGACACTGGATGTTAATACAGTTTTCTCGAATATTAATTCAGTAATTAAATTTAATTAATTAATTTTAGTTTTCTTTAGATTTAAGTTATATATCTACCAATAGATGGCGCCAGATAAATAAAAAAAATGAATGAAAATTATATATAAAGGACTTTTTGCAATAGAATTTTAGGAATTGACTTAAAAATTTTTTTTTTATAATATTTGTTTTCACTATATTGCAGAAAGTCCTTTATAAATAATTTTCATTCATTTTTTTTTTAAGTTCTCTCTCTCTCACAAACACTCATTAATTTATTCACATATTTCATTTTCCATTTTGTTCCCACTAGAACCCAGAATGAAAAAGAATCTGAAAAAGAAATTTTTTATTTTCCAGCGATCTACAGGCTTCGCCACTGACGGCATTTATTCCTAAATTTATATCCTGCTAAATATCTTGTATAAGAGAAATTTTTAGTTAAATGAAAAAAAACATTTTTATTGCTACCAGATGGCGTGAACTATTTCTTGTTCAAGAATTAATAAAAAATAGTGGAACGAATTAACAAGAAAAAAAAAAAAAAGAATGGAAAATCACTTCACTTCTCTTTTCGCATCGGACACCATATTTTGCTTCTGGTTTTGAAATTAAAATTGTTTTTAATATAATTTTTATATTAGAATTCTAATTTTATTCAAAATTCTAGGAATTAATGTTAAAGTTAAATATTAAGGAGACAATTGAATTTTATTCAATTCCTTCTATTAGCTCACACTCTCCCTATATATATCTTGTTCAAATTTATCATCGTTCCTAAAACACTTTTATTGATCCACTCAAGTTCAAGTACATTTTTCGTGGATGACACGGGATGTGAATACAGTTTTTTCAAATATTAATTCAGTGATTAAATTTAGTTAATTAATTTTAGTTTTTTTAGATTTAAGTTGCATATATCTACCAATAGATGGCGCTAGATAGACTTAAATTAGTGAATGAAAATTATTTATAAAGGAATTTCTGCAATATAAATAAAAAAAAAAAAATTGACTTAAAATTTTGTTTTTATATTACTTGTTCTTCAATTAAGTAACCACTACCAGAGACAGAGACGACTTCAGCGGCAAACGAAGCAAGACTTTTCTCAGCAGCAGGTTTATTAAAAACTGTTTCACTACTGTGTCCAAAAGTAAAACCCCTTTTCAATTTAAAATTCCGGGGGCTTATGGAATTTCAATTTTTTTTTCTCTTTTACGTTGCTGGCACTGTTCTTGACATCTGTGTGAAATTTGACATCAAAATATTCATTAGTGTTTGAGTTACGTTTGGCTTTGGGAGACGCTAAAACTGATTCCGGCGATTTTTGAAATATCTGAATTCATTGAGCAAAAAAACTTGCATTCAATTGTGTTTGCGGAAAAGTATAGAATGTTGCTGAAGGCTTTAAGTGAGCATTCCTGTATCGGAAAGAAATGTTTACGAGTGGTAAAAACAGTTCAAAGAAGGCAGAGAAAGCGTTGAAGACGAAGAATCCTCTGGTCGACTCTCAACCTCAACCGACGAAGTCCAAAATTAAAGATTTGTTGCTTGCAAACCGTCGATTTACAATTAGAGACCTTGCTGCTGATGTTCGAATTTTAAAAGGATCGGTCAATTCTATTTTGGGCCTCAAACGCGTCACATCTCGATTGGTACTGAAAACACTGAATGCGCCAGCTCACACTGCATGGATTCTTCGTGACTTTTTCGCCAAAAATTAAACCCATATCGTCCCACAACCATCGTATTCAAACCGTGAGAGTTCTGACTATTCCCTAAACTCAAAAGACCACTCCGGGGGCACCGTTTTGAGTAGATTGAAGAGATTCAACTTGAATTGCCGAGCGCTTTGAAAGCCATCCCGGCCGATCACTTTTTAGCATGCGTTGAGGATTGGAAAAAGTTGGCATAAGTGCATTGTGTCCGGAGGGGATTATTTTGAAGGTGATGAAATAAATTTGGAAGAATAAATAAAGAGTTTTTGAAAAATAAATTGGTCATACTTTTGGGCACAACAGTAAATCAACAATGTAGGAAGACTTTGTATTAGATATTTTGATTGTAATAAAATTTCAATTTTCAATAAGTGCAAATTTCTTCAACTATTGCAAAATACTTTGGTAGTTGTCATTTCATCATCATCATCATCAGTGGCGCAACAATCCCATGGTGGGTCAAAGCTGTATGACTACTGGCAGATTTCGAAACAGAAGTTTTCTTTTTACGAGGTACGGTTGTCAGCCGGACTCTCTACAGTCATATTAGACCGTGACCTACGGTTGAAAGTGGATTCCGAACCACTACAAACATCCATGGCACCACCGGGATTCACACACGAGACCTGTGACACCCAGCGCTAGACACTCGATCACCAGGCCCCACTTGTCATTTAGTACTGTTATTTTAATAGGATGTATATAATTTTTGAAGAAAATTGAGAATACAAGAATGTTTTTAAATGAGTGCACCTTTAAAGTTGTAAATAATACATTGTGATTGGAAAAATTGTTTTTATAAATATATGACTTCAATAAATGTCATTGAATTTCTTTCACAAATTCTTCTAAATCCATTAATAATGATCATACTACATAAAATTACTGAAAAGTGAAGTTAGTCGGTATAAAAAAATCCGACTTAGAAGTCGGGAGTCAGGAAATTTTAGGGTCGATTCACCACACCTGATAAAAATTATAAAGAAGTGTGCTTTTTCTGAATTCATTACTGTTCACCTAAAATTAGAGGATTTCTCGTTATGATGGGGAAAAAAATAAAATGCTCGTGTTAGGTAATGACTAAGAGAGAGAGAGACAGAGAGAGAAATAAATAAATTATAGTTTAAAAAAACTTTTTAGAGTTAATCAAACTAAAAAGTAAAAAATAATTGTTAACATAAGAATAAAATTAATGTCACTGTTCTAAAAGGTGGGGTGCTCGATATCAATCGTTATAATTTTTCACCAGTTTCATTCGAAATGCTGAGTTAGTTTAAAAATGTCATACAAAGCACACAACACTTTTAGAACAGTGACATTCATTTTCTCGTCAGTCATTATATTCTTATGTTAAGAATTATTTTTTTTTTTAAGTTTGATTAACTCTAAAAGCGTGTTTTTTAGTGTTTTTAAACTATACTATTTAAATGAGGTCCCGGAACGGAAGACTGGAACTATAGTTCTTACAATAATTTAATTGTAAGTAAAACAAAGACTAAATGCGAATAGGTCGATCCAGCCAGGATTCGAACAGTAGATATGTAGTCGGGTGCGTTATCCGTTGTGCCACTGTCCCAGGAAGGTTTGAATGTCTTAGGTACTTTCATTCTACATGAGTTAAATTGCTCTTCATAAGTTAAAAAAATAAAATCACTCATCCCTGACGATCCTAATCATGATGAGATAATAAACGTATCAAAATATTTTAGTTTCGTCGGTCCTTGATATGTCTACAACGTTTCAATTAAATCTGATCGCTTAAAGTAGGGCAAAATCGAGTCCAAAGAGTCAGTTACAAACAAACAAACATACAGGTGAAACTAATAAAAGCGTATTAAAAAAGGAATAAAATGTGGCTGTGAACAGAGCACATTGGGCTCGAAATACGCATTTGCTTCTGGCTTGATGTTGAAGGCCATTGGGGGTAAAACTTATTGATAAAGAACTTTTGAGCATTTTGAGATAATGTAGTTGGATTTGACCATCTTTTAAAAAACAAGTAATATAAAAAAAAAAAAAATTTTTTAAGTGAATCCCTACTTTTTTTCTCACTCTATTGCAGAAAGTTCTTTATAAATAATTTTCATTCATGTTTTGAAGTTTATCTGGGGCCATCTATTGGCAGATATATACAACTTAAATCTACAAAAATCTAAAATTAATTAATTTAATTTAATTACTGAATTAATATTTGAAAAACTGTATCAGCATCCAGTGTCATGCACTACAAGTTCAATAAAATTGTATTTGAACTCGAGTGGATGAATAAAAAGCATTTTATGAACGATTGAAAATTTGAACAAGATATATATAGGGAGAGTGTGAGCTGATAGATGGAATTGAATAAAGAGTAGCCAGAAAGTATAAACATCAGAAACACTTTTTTTCACAACATACTACAGTTAAATTAACACGATTTTTTTTTTCTTCTTTGAGCTTTCCAACCACTAAATTTGAATATCTCCTCATTCCCAAACCTTGAAGAAATCATTATAGGACAAGAACTGTTTTTTTTTTTTTTTTTTTTTTTGCTAGAAATCAGGGTGCTTTACCATAAGTAAAACACGCGAGGGCAAAAACGGAGTGTTTACACATAGGCGATTAACCTCTGACCTTTGTTAACCTTGACCTTGACCTGGGTTAAGGTCAAAGATTAATGCTCCGAGTAGATGCGGTATTTATGGTAAGAAAAGTTCTTGGATGGTGAGAGTTCCGCAGATCTGAGAAATTGTTATCCAGAAGGTCTTTTCAATAATTTGTTTGTAATGAATGTTAGGACCGATTGTTATAAAAATTGGAAATTAGATTTTGAATAAATTCAACAGTTATCGGAGCATTGAGACAATAGTTGATATCGATGTTCCAGCAGAGCCAAGCTGTAGTCAGTTGCCATGCAAAAAATTTTCCTTTGTTGTTGTTGTTACTTATCCAACTTGGTAGACATCTAATCTAGACCAAGCCCACGAACCCGTATGGACACATGGTTGAAGGGGAAGGAAGTAGCTTCTGTTGTGATGGGGCACCCGTAGGTAGAAGTCTGACTTTTGCTCGGTAATGCTCTTACACTCTTAGGAAACCGGGACCTACGGCTTAAAGTGGATTCCGAACCCCCTACAAACATCCATGGCACCGTCGGAACTTGAACCCTGTGGTACCGAGCGCCAGAGCGCTGACACTCGACCGTTCAGACCCCAAACTTTCCTTTTTAAGATTTCTTATGATAGTAAAGTTCATTTTGCCGGTTAAGCGTCAGGAAGTAGTTAGTTTAATCAATTGGGCTGGGGCCTGAATGGTCGAATGGCTGGCGCTCGGCACCACAAGTCCCGGCTGTGACATGGATGCTTGTAGTGGTTCGGTAATCCACTTTAAGCCGTAGGTCCCGGTCTCATATGATTGTAAGAGTGTCACGGAGCAAAAGTCAGACTTCTACCTATGGGTGCTTCATCCCAACAGAAGCTGCCCCCTTCCTCCCATCCATGAGTAGATCACTCATGGGATGCCCGTCCCGCACTGCAGGTCACTGAGGATTAGTCACAACAGTAAATTGGACTTCAGGATTAATTAGATAATTTAACATTTTAATTTCGAGAGAAGTTTTGAATTAACGGATAGAATTTCTTAATTACAGGAGTGGATAATCTGCGTCAATTGCTCCTAACTGCGCCAAAATTCATCCCTAGCTACATTCTGCTACAAAAACGGCAAATTTCTTATTCATGCACCAGAAATGAGATTTTATTCATTTTGACTTACTAAGCCCGAAAAATAGCCTAATATGAATGAACCTAATTTCAGATCTCACTTATGACCGTTATTTAAGGGGGTAAGAAGTAACCAATGGTGTAAGAATTCTGCTTTTTATGACGTTTGTGATAGTGAAAGGGTTTACTGGTTGTCAACATTTGTTATAGGGCTAAAAAAAAAAAAATTTGACACTTATAGTCTGTATCGTGGCGCCATCTGTTGTTATTTACTATGACAAATAGGATAAATAATTTGTTTGTGGTCATATACTACTAAATGTTTCTACAATAATTATTTCAAATAATTATATGAAATTTAAATTAATTTCAAATTTTATAAATATTTTACATTTGTAAAATATTTACAAACATGCATAATTTTTTTATTTTCTTACAATATTTGAATTTTTCTCTATAACTAATGTTTTATTTATCCCTTTTTTTTTATTATCTTTTTAAATATTAAAATTTTTAAAAAAATTCATATTTTATTAATATTTTACTTTTGTAAATTATTCAACATATAATAATATTCACATGTATAATTTTTTTTTTTTTGTAACAATTTGAACTAATGTTTTATTTGTCCTTTTTTTTATTTAATATCTTTTTAAATATTCATTCTTAAAAAAAAATATTTTTTTAATAATAATTCACAAATTAGCTGTAATCTGTCATTTGAAGGATTAAAGCAATTCTTTATTTTCTATTTTTAATGGAACTGAATTTCTTAAGCACATTTGTTAATAATAAGAATAATAATAACTAAATAGTAAAATTCTCGAAAATAAGATTTGTTGCATAATATTTAAAAACGTATTTATGACATTTATCCATTGTTTGCCTAAACGTATTTATTTTTTATTCTATATATTCATGACACATCGGGTTTTTTTTGTGCTACATTTTGCATTTTTTTTTTCTTGGAAAAATTTGGGTACATATAATTTCGATTTCATTTTAAACTAAGAAAACGCTGGTTTTTGCTTATACAAATAGAAAAAAATTATAATAAACATATATGTATTTTTTTTTTTTTTTTTTTTTTTTACATAATCGAAACTCATATACTGTTTGATACTTTTAAATTTTAAATGAACCTTTTATTTTTTATTACCATTTATTTAAAATAATTTACATTTTATTTAAATAACGTATTTTATGTAAAAATAGCCCCCCACCCCCCAAAAAAAAAGAAAAAAAAAAAAGAAAATTCAGAGCAAGATTTAAGATATTTTTCAATTAAACAATTTAATAATCTTATTTATTTATAAGAAATCCATAAAAAATTGGTACAATATTTCTACAAAAAAATATTCATTGCTAAAAATTCCAAGATATGCGAAGTTGTACGAAGGATAAATAAAAATTGCTAGTCTTTAAAAAATACAAAAAAAAAATAATATTAAAAACATCCTTTCGTTACTTCATGTATCAATTCATTAATGGATGTATTTTTAATTAAAAAAATATTTTATTATCTATTCATTAAATAGAATATAATTTATAATAATAGTTTAAGATTGTATTAAAAATAATGTTTAATAATGTCATGCGATTTTATTTCATATCAATCAAACAATTGCTAAATAATATGAAATTAATTCGCATATGCCTTGAAGTCTGAAGAAAAACTGTTAATGTGAAAATATACTGTTACGAAACAACAGAGACCTTGTAATTTGCCTTGCTACGAGCATTATTGCAATTGGTCATAGATATTGCTAATTTTATTTATATATTTACAATTATAAGTTCACAGAATAATTAAATTCTTCGAACTCACAATGCGATATGAAAGAATGATAATTTTGATTCTTGATTCTGAATAATAGCAAGCTAACAAGTGGCCTGAAACGTTCGTAGGCTGACACATAGATGGCGCTACTAGCATTAAATCTATATAGTTAGCCTTTAACCTTCAAAAGACACGTGTATAAATTTGACAGCTGTTGCACTATTAGTATGTGAGTTATAGCATTTTTGGTGAAGTTATAGAAATTATAGTGTTCATCACGCGCAGTACACTCATCTGACTGTCGATTGGACTCCGGTGTGAAATGATGGAGCCATGTTTCATCCATTGCCACATATCGACGCAAAAATTCGGGTTTATTACGATTGGACAGATCCAAACACTGCTTAGAATCATCCATTCGTTGTTGTTTTGGGTCGATTGTGAGCTCGTGCGTCACCCACTTTGAACAGAGCTTTCGCATATCCAAATATTCATTCACGATATGTCCAACACGTTCCTTTGATATCTTTAGGGTTTCAATCAACTTCACTTTACGGTTATCAGAAATTATTTTGTGGACTTTTTTTGATGTTTTCGTCGGTAACAGCCTCTTTTGGGGCGTCCACTGCGTGCATCGTCCTACGTGTCAGCCTACGAACTTTTCTTGCCCACCCGTTATATATATACCTATATACATACAAATATAGATTATGAAAGTATATACATATCTACATATGTTGAATAAGACTGAAATTTAATTGAACTGTTAAAAATTGAAATTAAATGAATAAGTTCATAAAAGCCACTTAAAAGAAAATTAGTTTAGTAAAAGAAAGAAAGAAAGAATCAGTCAAAAATTGTATGCAACATCGAAAAAGTTACAATGCAGTTAAAAGTTTGTCAGTATTTTTCCAGTAGGACACCAAGCAAAAATGTGTAAAGAACATCATGAATTTAATTTCTTTTAATTACGTAATCATTAACAACATTTTTTTTCATTTGGCATCCTGCTCAAAGAAAATATTACATTTTCTTATGAACTTTAAAAATTAAATTAATAATAATAATAATAATAATATATGCTGTTTTCAATGAATGCATTATATAAACTTCATCATAAAATAAGAATAATTTTAATACACACAAATTTTTAAGTTTAAATTTATAATAAGAACATTTCATAAGTTTTAATTTCGAAATACAAAAATTCTTTTCATTATAAACTAATAGTAACAAAAAATTTAAATGGATAATGTTTTATTTATCATTATATCTATAAAATTTAAAAAAATATATGTGTATACTGTGTGCTTAAACGAATACCAAAAATAATTACAAATGATTTTTTTAAACACAGTTCATACTCTTGTAAAAATACAGTTTTAGTGATGGTAAAAAGAAAACATTATGATAAACGTCAATAAATAGAATATGTCTGTAATATATTAATGAATAGTCATATTTTAATAATTTTGTCAGAATAAGAATATAACATAATAATAGTTCATATTGAAACACTAATAACACACAATAAATCTACAAAACATGTTTAAGCGATATGAGGAAAATAAATATTATTTCCACTGAATTTAACATTTTAAATTTCAACCATGATAAGAAATAAATAATTAGAAATGACACGACCAAAATAACAATCAAGTCCACGATATCGTGTCCCCAATATTACAAATTTTGGGCATATTTATTGATATTAAGGAAATTTAATGCGTTTCGTTCTAGAATACCCAAAAACAAACTTGAAGATGAATAATTTAGTTTTACAAAAAATATTAATAACAATTTTTTATACCCTCTTTTGGTAATTATCAATATAGTAAACTTTAGATGATTTTTTTTTTTAAGAATACCGCATTTGATGGCAATTAATTTTGCTATCTTCTCTTTTCATACCAGACCCAAAATTAATATTTTCACTTTTATCCTGAATTGATGAAATATCAAGCAAAACATCACTATCTTTCCAGTTTCCATAATTTATAGTAATTTAAGTTTAAAAAAAAATGTGAACACATGCTCGTTTATAAGCAAGCAATAATGACTTGACGTGATTTTGAGATTTATGCTCGCGTTAGCTGCTTTATTTCAATTTATCCAATTACTCTCGAGAAGAAATCAGAGGGAAAAATTAATAAATAAAAGAAAAATACTAAGTAAAAACAGATTTTCAATTAATCAGTTAACCTCAACTGATTCCAAAAATTATGAAATGGAAGGGTCCGAAATGAGGTGTCGCGCGGTACTTCTGTCACGAAATAATACAGTAAGGTTAGTATACACATACAGTCGCAATGAAAAAAAACTACTGAATTTTTCGTAGAAAATTAATTAGTGTAACGGTTTTGTTATAGGGTTCTTCGCTCATATCAAATAACCAAGAATAGGATAGGACTTTATATCCAAAGGCCTGTTGAAGCTTATCTCTTTTGTACTTCATATTTAGTGCATTGAATAAAATGTAATCTTCGGTTCCAGGTTTTTTGCATTTTAAGCACAGTGGTTTGGTTTGGTTTGTCGCCCTACGGTCATCTTATGAACACTTTAGGCTAAACAGACCGGGACCTACGTTGTAAAGTGGATTCCGAAGTACTACAAACACCCATGGCACCGCCGGGACTCGAACCCGAACCCTGTGGTACCGTGCTCCAGATCGCAAGCTACTCGACCATCAGGCCCCTTAAGCACAGTGGAGAAGACGTTAATCCATATCTAAAGAGTCTGACTTTAGAAGGATATGTTTTGGTGCAGAATTTTTAAATTAGTACTTCTTCTTTTCTATTGATAGGTAAAAGAAGATGAATTGGTTTGATACTATTTAAATGCAACAGATCCAGTGTGTATTTACCTTTGTTTTATTGTTCATCTGAAGTTTTAAATATTTTCTGTTTTTGATGGCACATGATGTCTTCCGGAGAAATCCAATTTAAAATTATTGCATCTGACGCGGATTTTGCTAAGGAGTCTGCCTGTTCATTTTCTTGTATGCCAACGTGACCTGGAGTCCAGTTGAATTGCAAAGATAAAATGGAATTTAGGTTTTGTTTGATTTGATTCCTAGCAGTTTGGTGACTCTTGTGGATTTAAAATTACAATTTTGGAGAGCTCGAAGAGCAAAGAGACTATCTGATAAAATAATGTAATGATGTGATTTGAATACATACAACATTTGAACAATATTCTTGTTCTGCTAATATCAAATGACTTATTTTTTATTGAAATAATTAAGTAGGCAAATAACAGGTGGACTGTAAAGTTCGTAGGCTGACACATAGATGGCGTTACTAGTATTAAATTCATATGAATTTTAGTTAGCCCTAATCTTCAAAAGACACGTGTATAAATTTGACAGCTGTTGCACTATCAGTATGTGAGTTATAGCATTTTTGGTGAAGTTATACCATTTTTAGTGTTATCACGTGCAATCCACTCGGCTGACTGTCCTGTGTGAATTGATGGAGCCATGTTTCCTCCATTGTCATATCGACTCACAAATTCGGGTTTATTACGATTGAACAGCTCCAAACACTGCTTAGAATCATCCATTCGTTGTTGTTTTGGGTCGATTGTAAGCTCTGCGCTGCACCCACTTTCAACAGAGCTTTCGCATATCCAAATATTCATTCACGATGTGTCTCAGTTATCTCAATCCACTTTACTTTACGCTTATCAGAAATTATTTTGTGGACTTTTTGATGTTTTCGTCGGTAAGAGCCTCTTTAGGGCGACCACTGCGTGCATCGTCCTCGGTGCTCATTTCGCCTCGTTTCAATTTTGCAAACCCCTTCTCTACGGTTGATTTTCCTGGTGCAAAATCCGAATGATGTTTATCAAACCAAGTCTTGGCTTCAATAGTATTTTTTTTTTCCCGAAAAGCAATGCTTTAATTAACACATGAAATTCCTTTTATCCATTTTTTCAAACTAACAAAAGTTGCTTCCCTAAAACTGTTGTAACTCGCATACTAATAGTGCAACAGCTGTCAAATTTATACACGTGTCGTTTGAAGGTTAGGGCTAAATAAAATCACATGAATTTAATGCTAGTAGCGCCATCTATAAGTCAGCCTACGAATATGACAGCCCGACTGTAACATTAATCAAATATATACATAAAACATTTTAATATTTTTTCAATGTGGTTCAATCTCTTTAATTATTATTACTTATTGTTTTATACATATTGATTAAAAATAATTTCCTATTTTTTCAGATTTTTTTAGCCATTGGCGTTAACGGGCGAATATGGATAAAGTCAACAACTGTTGACAGAACTCTTGCATTTTCTCAATAAACTAAAGTTAGGGATTGCAACATCGGACCTAAAGTTCAATACCGGGTATTCGGGGTTTTTTATGTCCTTTAAAGTTATCCTTATTCATTATTATGGGGTATTATTTATGAGTATATATATATATATAATAAATCTGAAAAATATATTGAACTCTAAAGTATGATATGCAAATACAAAGCGAATAACAAACTCACCAATTTAAAAAAATATTGAAATATTACACACTTTCTTCACAACTACAACCTTGTTTTCACAGATAAGAATTTCTGGTTTTCAGATAAAAATTCTGAATAAGAATTGAGAGATAAGAATAAGAATTCCACACATAAGAATTCTTTCACAGATAAGAATTCTAAATTTCTAGTAAATACCGAAAAACGGTATTTAAACTTGTGAATACCGGTATTACAAAATTGTACAAATGGCTCAAAATACCGGTATTCGGTATCTCGGTATACCGGTATTGCAATCTCTAACTAAAGTGTAACTGTTTATAAAAACTCAATTAGTCATACTAAATGGCACGTAACAGAAAATCAAAATATCGTATATTAAATCATAAATACATCGAAATTTCTTATATTAATTATTTTATAAATAATTTTTACATTGCTTTCATTTGGTATATTGCAAAAAAAAAATTTATTTCTAAAAAAAATTACCTAAATTATAAATGAGTAGTAGAGTCTTTTTTACTCTTTTGCTAGTTCATGGATTACTTTATTTCAACGGCAATATTTTGATGTTTATTTAATAAAACTAAAGCAGGTAATCAATCAAGCTCCCTCAATCAACAAATTTAGAAGTGATAATAAAATTGACACTGGTAGTAAAAATGATTCATTGAAATACTAAATATCGGTACTTACGTATTAACGCTACTTTAGCTACAGATTTGGCTGTTTTTAAGTGTCGCCAATCTAACAGCTACAGATTTGGCGGTTTTTTAAGTGTCGCCAATCTAACAGCTACAGATTTGCTGATTTTTGACGCCATTTTTTAGTGCTACGAAAATGCGTATTTGGGATTTGCCAGAAACAGAACAAGATGCAATTTTATTTTTTCAGGAGCGAAATATTTTACCAAAACAACGAAAATGGACCAAT
Organism: Caerostris extrusa; assembly: GCA_021605095.1. NCBI lineage: Eukaryota > Metazoa > Arthropoda > Arachnida > Araneae > Araneidae > Caerostris > Caerostris extrusa. The sequence goes on along the minus strand of BPLR01021709.1, from coordinate 3,759 downwards.
TCCCATGACATGAAACTTTATTTTGGTAAACGTAAGTTTTGGAAATGCAATTTCAGTCTATGTGCTTATCATGTGGGACTTAGAAAGACAACTGGTTTGTGGGAAGCAGAATTTTAAAACCGCCAAATCTGTAGCTGCGGTTGGCGTTCAAAAAGATAGCTGCGTGCGTGTGCGAACAACAAGATTGCTCTTTATTGGCGCAACTGTAGCCAAGGTAGCGTTAATACGTAAGTACCTTTTCGTTAATACGTAAATAATATTTAATAAAAAACATTTGGGTATAAGTGGAAAGTTGCCGTAAGTTTGAACGTGTGGACGTATTTTAATTAAGGGTTTGGAAGGGGTTTAAGCCTACCAAGCTGCCTCCCACCCCCTGGTGCACCTCTGCAATGCCATTTTTAAAGTTATTATAAAAACGCCTATATGCCATCATTAAAAAAACATTATTATTTGTAATGAAAATTAATATTTCAATGGACTACAAGAAAAATGGCTAAGACTATAGCATATTTAATTATATTATTTTGGATGTATCTGATTACCTAGTATATTATGTTCATTTTTTGTATGCTTATTAATTATACAACAATATAAACAAATGGCTCAATTTTTCCTGTATACACACAATACAAAAATCAAATTATAGTTCATTATTTTTTGTAGAAATACATATAAAAATTTCTTAATTTGATATCATAAAAACTATGTTTTATTTATGCAGGTCAAAATTCAGATTTTATGTGCTCTATTATTCTATTTAATTAAAAGTTTATTTTTATAATCATTAAAAAAAGGGAAAGCATTACTAATGTCTAGTAGAAGAATAACTGAAAAAGTTTATAAGAATATCATATTCATAAATATATTGTTTGAAAATAATGCTTTAACTAATATAGTTTTTTCATGGGTCTACATGATATTTTTCTTACATTTGTTATTGTTAACTCATCATAACAATGAAATATATATTGATTTAGTTCATTTATAATCTGCTATTGCACACTATTCAGTTTGATTTAAATGTGTTCTGATTTTTAATTCATAAAAGTATCATTATTTAACTTGATTGATTTTTTAAATGTGCTAATAGATTTGGAAGTATAAAGCCTGTTCATTAAACCATTGCAGTCTATTTTTTTTTCCGTATAAAAGTTCCACCTATGTTGTGAGCAATCTTTCTAAATAAATAATTCTTCACCAATATTTAAAAAGTGTATTAAAATTTTGTAAAGTGCATTTAAGAATTGTTTTTATGGTGAATTAAATGTCAACTGTATTTTAAATTTAATTGAGCTTGTTTAATTGCTAGATAAACTAATAGTTAATTGCAAAACGAGTTATTAAGCAATTATAGTTAATAGCTAAAAGAAATATATTAGCAGTTGAAGTCTTAGTAGGTAAGATATTAAGCTTCCGTTTGTCTATCAAAATGAGATTTTATATCCGTAGAAACCCACCTTAGTAACATCTTAAGTTTTTATCCTGTTTTATTTATTTTTTATTACAGAAATTCAAATATACATAAATTAAATTAATAAAATCCAGATTGATATCGATTTCTGATTAAAATTAAGACTTTAAACCCATCAATTCACTGCAAGAATTTGTAAAATCACCATGCGATATATCGCTGCTATTATTATTGAAATGAGTTCACATTTATTCATTTTGAGTTAAGGAAAATCAACGCAAGCTGTCATAAGCAACCAGAAAAACTCAACAATTCGTCTTTTGGATACTAAAAGATATTCGAAATCCAATATCTGTAAAAACATGAAATCGCAATAGAATGACGGTTACCAACTGTACAATGACACAAGTGAACTAGTGTTTATTTTAAAATGAGGTCACCAAAAGTGATCTGACGTAAGTGTCATCTGTAGCATCTGCAGTATGATGTCCTAGTCTTGCTAATCATTGAGCAGACGTGTTCGATGATTAGCAAGCAAACTTTAGAAAAGTCATTTGATTGGGGAAATAAAGAGACATTAGAGAGTTTTTGCATAACGTTTAGCGCCGATATTTTTTCTCCCTAGCGCGCATGCTCATAGGAAACATTATTACAGATATGCATGCGCAATAGTACAATGTTTCCAATAAGCATGCGTGCTAGTTAGAAAAAAAAAATATCGGGCGATAAAAAAACGTTATGCAAAAAAAACTCTCTATTATCTTACAGTAAATACAGTATAAAACAAAAGCTATCCTTTCTGATTGAAATGGATTTTAAATGCAGACATTTGCACATTTTGATAAATATTTCTATTTATTCTATTGTTGTTTGAATTAAAGCATAAAACAGTGTAATCTTTTAAAAGATTTAAAACTCTGAAAGTTGTTTGAATATGTCAGCAGTTTGGTTTTCACTGACATTAATGCAATTATTTCTTTATGTTAGAAAACATTGTTGTTATCAAGAAACGCTTGAATTGTGGTAACTTCGCAAATAGAATCGTGACTAGCGCTTTGGACCTCGGTACCACAGGTTTCGGGTTCGAGTCCCAGCGTTGCCGTGGATATTTGTAGTGGTTCGGAATCCACTTTAAACTGTAGGTCACGGTCTGCTTAGCTTAAATTGTGCACAAGATGACCGTAGAGCGACAAACCAAACCAAACCTGTAGAAGATTTGTTCATCTTGTTGGTATTGACAGTCCCGTTCATAGTTCCCGTGGTTCGAATCCACTTTAAACTGTAGGTCACGGTCTGCTTAGCTTAAATTGTGCACAAGATGACCGTAGAGCGACAAACCAAACCAAACCTGTAGAAGATTGGTTCATCTTGTTGGTATTGGACAGTCCCGTTCATAGTTCCCGTGGTTCGGAATCCACTTTAAACTGTAGGCCACGGTCTGCTTAGCTTAAATTGTGCACAAGATGACCGTAGAGCGACAAACCAAACCAAACCTGTAGAAGATTTGTTCATCTTGTTGGTATTGAAGTCCCGTTCATAGTTCCCGTGGTTCGGAATCCACTTTTAAACTGTAGGTCACGGTCTGCTTAGCTTAAATTGTGCACAAGATGACCGTAGAGCGACAAACCAAACCAAACCTGTAGAAGATTGGTTCATCTTGTTGGTATTGGACAGTCCCGTTCATAGTTCCCGTGGTTCGGAATCCACTTTAAACTATAGGTCACGGTCTGCTTAGCTTAAATTGTGCACAAGATGACCGTAGAACTGACAAACCAAACCAAACCTGTAGAAGATTTGTTCATCTTGTTGGTGTTGGACATTTCCCGTTCATAGTTCCGTGGTTTCCGGAATCCACTTTAAACTGTAGGTCACGGTCTGCTTAGCTTAAATTGTGCACCGAGATGACCGTAGGGCGACAAACCAAACCAAACCTGTAGAAGATTGGTTCATCTTGTTGGTATTGGACAGTCCCGTTCAAAACTGGATGTAATGTTCCATTAGGGTGACTTGGAATAATGTGTTATAATTTACTTTTGATTTAAACTGCCATCATATGACAGTGTTTTAGAAAGAAAATCATCCACTAGCTCCTTGTCATTAGTAATTTTTGTCAGCAGTTTTGGTAAGAAAATACTTTTTTACAAAAAAACGAGTATAAATATATTAAATTTGAGTGTTGTATAATAATGATAAATATAAATAATTATATTGTTGTTTCATGTTACCATAAATATAAAACAGCAATCGTCATAATATATCGTTCATTATATATGAAGCCATACTGTCTAAACCAAAAGATCTCAATTAACGTAATCTTCTTAAATCAAGACAAACAAAATTAAATTAAA